>APFE030734735.1:55338-108480 GCA_000404065.3 Pinus taeda
TATCTTTAATCATATCATTATTTCCAAAGCATGAGCTACAAAAAAGAAAAATTGCAACTACTGTCTATTTAATTACAAAAAACAAGACTAAATGGAATACTGAAAATTGAAAGTGAAATTGCAACTATTGTCTATTCTATAATAAAACCAAGTGAAATACAAAAACTGAAACTGAAATTGCAACTACCTATTATGGAAACAAAACTAAATGAAATACCAAGACTAAGAATGAAATTGCAATTAATCTATGGAAACAAAAACTAAATGAAGTGCTTAGTTACTCTGCCTCTCAATTTTGGGAGAAAAACCTCCTTGTGATGACATTTTGAGGAATTCTATACATTATTCTCAGAAAATAAATGCAAAAATGAAGAAAAGACTCATTTCATGAATGAAGTATTCAACCACTTAGTTTGAGATGAGTTATCAACTAGAAGGGCTTTTTAGAAACATTCATCTACACCATGAGTCACTAAACTAATAATAAAATGGCAAGAACAGTAATGGCACTGATCAGTCAATTTGGAAATTTAAAAACTAGTGAAACAGTAAATGAAATAAACTACTCTACACTACTAAATTCAACTTCTAACTACTGATAAAACTAGAAAGAAATTAAGCAAAGAGAACTATTCTATACTGAAAGAAACTATTCTGCATTAGTGAAAAAATAATGCATTATAAACAAGGTTAGTATGAAAATGATTATGAACACTGTGAGAAGGAATGGTAAATTTATAGTTTGAAATAGAAAAGACAAAACAAAATGAAATGAAACCTTAGTCAACACAAGGGCCCTCTGCAGCTGCTCAAGTTATGCGTACTTAATCAAAACTCCAAAAAACGCTTTCAGATATCCATGAAACTTGTGGTCTTCATAATAAAAAAACATAGTAAATGAGTTTTCAAAATTACAGAGCAGTAGTATGAGCTTAATACATGAGCAAATTCGAACTAGTTCTACATTCTTCACACGGGTATTTATAAAGAAATTATACAACTGTTTATGGAGAAAAATAAGCTACAGCCAAAAACACATAGCAAACAAGCACACAGAATTCTCTTCCTCGGTTGCTGGAGACATAAATCTAAGGTGATGGCTATTGGATTCGGTTGCACAGATGGCTATTGAAGTTTGTGGGCTCAGGAAATTGTTGTGGATCCCATCGTTGTGAAACGTGTACAAAATAGAGTCCTATTTGCCTTAGGTCTCTACGTTTGACTTCTCCTTTGACCAGAGTCTTGTACCATCTTCCTTGTCGACCTAGGCTAGCTGAATAGGACACGATCCATGTCATGATGTTTTCCAAGTTGCCCATGTAGTTATTTTCTCCTTCTGACACCTGGAACCTATGAAAGCATGGAAGTAGTTGTGGAACAACCAATTAGCTGCAGAACAGGCTGCGTTCCGTAGCTAAAAGACAAAAACTTATTCAAACAGCAAAACATAAAATTATAACATGTAAATCACTAAAATGTTCTCCTTAAGGCAATGTATATTGGTTATTGATGATAGGGATGCATTTTCTTCATGGAAAACAAAGAAAAGGGGGGAGAAAAGTTGCTAGGGAAAGGGTAGTTTTGAGGCTCAATAGTTACAGTCGTTAAAGACACAAGAGTGATAAACCTCGTGACTATAGGTGAAATAGTAATGAGGGTAGCTCATGGCTACTTAGTGAACAGTCGTGTGCTCCTCGCAACTGTGTAGAAAAAATCCATGAACTGTCACCCAGTGATAAAACTTTGTGTGTGTTTTTTTAGACTGGCGAGACTAAGCCCAACCTCATAGGATGGTGGTATGGAGAGAGTGATATTAGGTTCCTTTACGTATAACTATGGAAACCGATGCCCAGGCCCAAGCTACACTGGTGAGATGGGGATTGTTAAAATTTATTAGAACCCCTTGCTTTGATTACAGGAGGAGTTCCTGTGATTTGTGATTGGATGGTGGCATTCGAATCAGAAGGTGTTTAGCGTATAGGGGTCTAACTTACCAATATCAATAGAGATCGATATATATTTCATGACTAGGTTAGTGCCTTAAGGGGAGGTGTTACAGGTAAATCCCCCTCATAGTGGGATCTAATTAGCAGGTTGGGCCAGTCAATGGTGTGATTCAGATCCGTTAAATGGTTGGTGCATAAGGGTTGACTCCATAAATGATTTGGTGAGACAAGCAGTGGCGGAAATGATCGTACGCATCTATGGTACTTTCATCCCTCACCGCATTACACGGGTTATGATCAGAGTGCAAGAGCGTTTGTGTGCCAGCACATTTATGCACTGGGCTAGAGTGGTGCACAGGAACTAACCACTCAACGTACCTAGGTGGTACAGAGGGAGATGTGAGACTTTGGATATGCCAATATTGTCTATAACATCTGATATGAGCGAGTGATTTTCTTCTAGAAATCATCTTTGTGGACTTGACACTTCCTAGAGAACCATGAATTAGGTAGTGGGCACCTTTGATGTCGCCAGATAGTGATGGAGAGTTGGGTCCCTACTGAAATAACAAGTTGGAGGGTCGGTTCATGTCCAACCCTTAGATTATCCTAGAGTACCCTTATGTCAAGATGGACTTCATGAGTGACCATAATATGGGCTTGCCCCTAAGTGACACATGGGGCCTAGCAGGTACAAGTGTATATGTTTTTTTACATATGCTTTCATGTATTTATATGTGTATGATATACATCATTCTGGTACTGATGTTTGACATGTTTCTTGCAGATGTGGGACTTTGTGGGCACAGCCAGAGGAGATTCGCTAGAGGGGAAGATAGAGGCAGCCTCTGAAGGGGTTCTTTGAGGAGCGTTCAATGCAGAGGGTGCGACTACAAATAGGTGTAACCCATTAGAAGTAGGAGGATGTGGCAAGTATCCAAGAGGAGATCTAGTGGCTATGGGACCACCTAAGGGACACGAACGAGAGAGAGAGAGAGAGAGAGAGCATCAGTCACTGGGAGATGGATGCCTAGAGGTGATTGACAGACCTCCTACTAGGAATTCTAGAGGTAGGATGGGACATGCTTAGTGAGGACATGATCGAGTTGGTGATGACAAAGGATAAAGAGTGGTCTCCCATCCTACGAAAAACAACAGTAGTAGATGCCACAACTCGATCACTTTTGCTTCTGAGGTAAGGGGAGGAAGGAGAGCCTCTTGTAGGTGGTGCAAAGGGTGATGAGCCCCTTCCTTAGATATTGATCATTGTACCAAGGGAAGCACCCATTATGAGGATGCTCTCCTATTTATTGTATATTATGTACTTTTTATGGCGATGCCCACTTGAAGTACATCAACTCTATTTTTTTGTTTATATGTGATTTTTTGTAGATCTTATGGCCTTTTATTGTGATGTAATATTGATGCTTTATAATATGATGTTGATGCTTATGATTTGGTGGATCATGTATGTATATTATTTACGTATCTTGATGATGACTTGAATGTAACACTTTTCATTCAAGGATTTGATTAGCTATGTGGCCAAAAACATGGTTTTAATGTCTTGATATGTGTGAAAATGTGATATTCTAAACATTGGGTATGTAGGTACTTCTGAAAAAGGTGAGCATCATGGACATGGAAAGTTCAATTCAGCTTCACAAAGACAAGTTGGGAATCAAAGAACACATGTAAATGGTGTATACCTAAATGGGAGGCATCAGCCAATATTCCTATGATGACAACGTACTCATCTTGATTGTTAGTGGATGCCGGATGAAGGCACAGTTCTAATGGAGAATAGTCTGATCATGAGATTAAATGGCCCAAGATTCCATAGCGAGGTTTTGCGACCATTGAGAAGTGTCATAAGCAAACCCATGGTAGTAGGCTGGTGGATGATCCATCTGTGAAACACGATAGGAGTAAATTTTAAGGTACATCAGTAATGAGGCGATCATAAAAAGTAAATCATGGTACATATCAACATCATAAGGTGAAAAAATCATGTGGTTAGGGGTGGAATTTATTGAGGGAGAACCCATTGACACACTCCTTGATACATGTCCCATCAGGCTCTTCTAACATATATGCACCTTTTAAAATGTAATGTTTAATGATGTATGGCCCCTTCCACAATTTTTCGAACTTTTCTAGTCCCAAATACTTGTTAGCGACATCGTAAAAAAGTATTAAATCACCCACATTAAATGAGTGAGGGATGACATGGCGATTAGAGGAGGATTTGGTTCATTTTTGTGGACTTCATTATGCTAGAGAGATTCTTATTGACTTTTTTCGATGTGTTCAAGTTGTATGAGCCTTTGTTCCAAGCATAAGTATTTGTGAGAAGCTCAATGGTCGTGCATAACGTTGGGAACTCACACTCAATGGGGAGTATGGATTTGATACCATAGAGTAAGTGCAATGGGGTAAATCCAGTGGACATTTTGACCGAGGTACAGTATCCCATAAGGTGGAGAAAAGCATGTGGTGAAAATCGGTTTATGTTTGTTCACCATATGGTGGAACATTGTTTTGAAGACTTCGTTTACAACTTCTATCTGACTATTGGAATGGGGGTAGTAAGGGGAAGCAAATGTTTAGAAATGGAAACAAGAAATTCCATTTTAATTTTTCCTTGAATTAAATTGTGAATTAAATTCGAATTATATTCTCATAGCAACTTAAAATAGTTAAATTAAGTTTACTAAACTTACTTAACTTAGGAAATTCAAGTTGGAAGTCATGTATATATTCTCCCTACTTTTTAGGAGTCCAGTGTGAGTTAATTGTGAGTTGTAAAAAAGAAGACTCGGTTTCATGAGTCAGTTTAGTTAAATTAGTTCTCAAACTGATTGAGAGAACTAATAGTGAGTTAACGATCAGTGGTGACACTAATGAACTCCACCAATGCTACTCTAGTTAACTGAATATTTACTCATCAGAAACTCATGCATATCAATTCTGAGAAAGACCCAGTTGAGACTAGAGTGCAGGGACAATGTACTATTTGTTTTAGATTTTTCAGTTGCACTGATAGCGCATGCAATCAGAAAATGATCCTTGAGGGATTGTGTTATTTTTAGAGGCTTTTTTTCCCTTTAAATACAAGTTATCCTTCATAGGAATTATACATTGGAATAGAGACATGGAGAGCTTGTGAATTAGCTAAGCTTTGGCCTTGATCTTGCTTATGAGTTGGAGATTGAATTTGCTAAGTGTTGGGATTGTTCTAGAGAGAACAAGCATTGTAATTTCATCTTGATTTTATGGATTAATAAAAAACAGATAGTGGAGTTTTGATTTGTGGCTTTCCCCAGATATTTATTGTGTTATGTGCCTTTGATTCTCTTCCTCTATTGATTGTTGTTTGCTCGATGTTTATGGGCTTCTTCTGTAACGAGTTTAAGTAGATTCTTGTCTCTTGTTATATTAGATTACATGAGCTTGTGAATCTACAAGTTTTTCTACAGCAAACTCATCAGTAAACCTGATGAGTTGAGATAACTCCTGGAACACCTCATTCTCAAAATTCTTACCATGGTTAAAGATGAATTCAATGGGACATCAAGACATGTGATGACATGGTTAAACAAAAATTGAATAGCGGTATTGGCTATATTGTTGAATGTGTGCATGGCTTCAACCTATTTGGTGAAGTAGTCAACATCAACTATTGTGTACTTGTGGCCATTTTGAGATGGTGGGTCGCAAGTCATGAAATTAATTCCCCACTTGCAAAAGGGGTTGGTCGTGATGATAAGAGGAAAGGGAACGCGAGGGGCTCTAGTTTTATGGGCATATCGTTGGAAGCATTTGCATTACTTAACTTCTTGGATGCAGCTATGGAAGAGAGTGGGCCAAAAATAACTAGCGTGGAGAATCTTTTGGGTGGTGTTCACCCCTGAGAGGTGGCCACTGCATGCCCCATTGTGGAAGTCATTTAAGACTCACTCATCTTCCTCTAATGTAAGGCATCAACGTAGAATGGTGTTAGCGCCTCGACGATACAGAACATCCCCTATGAGGTAACATGGTGCTTAATGGTGGATATGTTATCGATCATCATGAGAGAATTGAGGATTGAAATTTTGGATTCGTAAGTAGAGGAGGATGTTTCCATACCAAGGGTCATCCATCAATATAACAAACAGGTGTTCATAGGGGAAAGAATCGTTCACATGAGACACTTGAGACTCTGAGGGGAGATCAAAAATGAACTCAACAACAATGAGGGCCTTCTTTCTTTTAGGGGAATCAAATTGAAGTTCAAATTCTTACAAAATAATGACCCATCAACCATATTTATGATTCATTAAATGGTGAGAAAGAAAGTATTGCATGGGATTGATACTCGCAATGATAGTGGTGGTCAAAAGAATAATGTAATGTCGAAGCTTTTGTATGGAGGTAGTCTTCTCAGTTGGCTCATAGTTGAAGGAAGGTCCCAAGGTTTTTTCTAACATAATAGATCACATTTTCTCTATTATCAAGTTCATCCTAGACTAAAATGCTAGCAATGGATACATTAGATGATGAGAGGTAGAGGGTGTAGTCCTTTTTACACTTGGGAGGGATTATTACTGATGCTTGAGATAGTGCATCTTTCAAAGCCTTCAATAATTTTTGAGCTTGTTGGTCCCATTGGAATGGGATATCCTATCATAGAATATGGATAAAACCATGAACACATGTGACCTAATCAGGAACAAATCGACGTAAGAAATTGGCCTTACCTTATAGGCTTTGTAATTGTTTTAAAGTTTTGGGTGGTAGGATTTCGCATATGGCTTGTACCTTTAGTGGGTCAACCCTAATACCTTGTTGGGAAATAATAAACCCCATCAGTCCCTCAGCATTGACATAGAAGACAAACTTGAGAGGATTTAAGCATAGGTTGTACTATCGACAACATTGAAACACAATGTCAATATCTTCAATATGATCTGAGCACTTTTTGGATCAAATAGTGAGGTCATCCAAGTGGATGAGTATAAGATGAGCTAGATCATGAAAAATGAAATTCATAGCCTGCTGAAAGGTGGCTTCAGCATTTTTAAGGCCCAAGAGCATAACCCGATATGAAAATATACCCCAGGGGGTACTAAAAGTGGTTTTTTATTGATTCGTATGGCATATCTGAATATTATTATAGCCTGAAAAGATTTCCATAGTGGAAAAAGCTTCATGCCCAGCATAAGCATCAATAATTTGATCAATAAAGGTTGTGGGATAATTATCCATGGGGAAAACTTTGTTCAAATCATGGAAATTCATACAAACATGTATGGTGCCCTTTTTTCATGATAGGTACAAGGTTGGAAACCCAAGATGTGTAAGCAATAGGGTAAATGAAATCGGCCTGATGGAGTTTGTTAATTTCAAGTTTGATTGCTTCCGCTTTGGATGGATGGAGTAGGCGTTTCTTTTTCCTAATAAGGTAGGCATCAAGCCATGTGTCAATGTGGTGCTCTACTATGGTAGGCATAATGCCAATAATTTCAGTATATGACCAAGAAAAAATGTTCCTAAATTCTTCAAAGAGGGTTTTGTATGAGGAAACTTCTTTAGTTGAACATGTTTCACCCAGCGAGATATCTTCGACAATGCCAGGCTTTGTTGAGATATACAACTTAATGGCAGGTGAGATATTAGACATGTTCTTTTCTTCAAACACATCAGGAAATTGTATGGGATGCTTGAATCAATATACATGGCCTACACATATGAAATATTTGGTTTCAACTATATAGATGGTGTCAACAGACTCATCCTTCGAGGCAAAAGCGTTATCTAGTAAAAAGAAAGAATGATGATGTATGCCATCCTATGGACACTCTAGTTCCATCGTGGCCTCAAGAATATCTTCAAAAAAATGAAAAATGCTCGACAATGGGGACGGAAGTGTTAGTAAGTCATGAGCGATTGGTTGGCATATGGAAGTGCTAGTTGACAAGCAGGCATATCATACCATACTTGTTGTCATAGGACCAAAAGATGCAGATAATGCATAGATAGGTTGGGTCCATGTGGTCATGGATGGTGAAACATTCCCAATGGGCAAAGCGATCTCAACATTGTGAAACAATGAGTAGACGACATTAATCATTGTTCCTATGGAAGAAGAAATTAAGTGAATATGGTGATGCATGTCATCCGCACTAGGGGGTGGGTGTATGTCATGCATGTGCAAAGGAGGGTTATAAGGTGATGGTGTCATTTTCCTAAGGTACCATGCATAAATAATAGAATGGGTTTGATGTACCATATCAATTGTAGCCTTAGAACATGAGGAAATATGAATGGGTGATTCTACGTTACTCTATCACAAATCAGTCCATTCCTCCTTAAACCTAGGGAGATGGGACAAATTATGTGTATGATGTCCATATTGTGCATAAATGGTGCATGGGATCCAATTGGGCGATAGGTTTCCTTTATGTGTGGATGGTGTAGGTGGAAAATAAGCATGAAGGATATTCAAAATCTCTTTATGGGTTGGGCAATGGTTGATCAAATGCTCCAAATCATCGCATAGGGTGCATGAAGGGGTTGGTTTATGAGTCTATATGTCCAGTTTTAACTTCTTATTCATGTAGACAATGACATGGAATGAGAGGTATGATTGCAAAGAGCACATGGGTGTGTTAATCATTGGTTGTCTTCGAAGAAGATGCAGTAGATGGTTTGAGGTGCATCATCTGCATCCAGAGTGGGAGGAAGTGATGGTGCTACCATATTGTCTTAATCAAGTGTGACCAATGCATCCCAATCTCAAGGGATTTTGAAATAATGATGGGTATAATGCCCATATTATGAACATATGGCACAAGGGTGGTTGGTACGCAAACCCTTATTACGAGGTGTAGTGGTTTTCTCATCCTTGGCCAAGAGGAAGAATCCAGTGCTAGAGGAGCGTGAAGAAGGACTTTCAATTCTTCCAATGAGGGGCATTGGTTGGTAGGGTGTCCCATTACATCACATAGGGTGCATGGGGGAGGTACCTTAGGAGAAGATGTGCTAGCTTAGTCTTTCTTCTTGGATTTCCTTGTGTCCTTTCTTGATGTAGGCTGTGATGCTTTGGCAAGTGGAGTGATAGACAAAGGGGTAGTGGGTATAACATGACTTGTTGTTGGGATAGTTTTCGTGGCAAGAGGTGCCAAGTACCAAATCAATAAAGCAAGTTCCATGTTACGAAAAGTGAGCGTGGTCATCACCTGATGTGAGACAAATCCAGGAGAGGATATAGGAAAGGAGTTCAATTGATAAGGTATGGAAGGAACTAGGTCTCACTCATCATTGTACTCATGGTTTCCTATGCTGGTTGAGCATCCTGAAGTTCTGTACCTACTGAGGTGGTAATGACACACATAGGGGAAACAAAAAATGTGATCATAGAAGGATCCCCTAGATAAGTTCCAAGGAGAGGAGTTTTTGAATATTCCTAGGCTAACCTCGTTTGAGGCTGGGACTAATTCTTTTTGGGCCCAACAAAGGGTAACACACTGTAAGGGGAGAAAGAGGTCCTTGTCTTATAATGTATCAATTGGTCAATGGTAATGACCCTCGTGTTATGTGGGAAGCTCATGGTGCGGAAAATTGATGATTCCATTGCCTTCATGGCATACATGTAATTTCATCCAAACAACATGTTATAATCGAGAGATGCATCAAGGACTTCAAGATCAATGAGTATCGTTTTTCTCGCAAGTTCAATCGAGATGTTCTAAAAAATTCTAACAAGAAATGGTGGGTGACTATCATATGTTCTCAATCTGATGGAGGAAGTAGTGAGTTTGGGGGACCCTAGTTTCTTCCAAACTAACTTTGAAATTATACAAGTCAATTCCCCCTCATCAATAATGCACCAATGAATAATGGCATTTCATATGGTCACTTCTATTTGAAGTGTGACTATTTATGGTAATCATAGTTTTGAGTTGTCTGAATCAAAGGTGATTAATCGTGAATCTGAGGGATCAATAGCACCTAATGTAGAAAGCAAGGCTTTTCGTTAAGTTGGACAATTTTGAAGAACCTCCAAAGCATACATAGATGATGGAGATTGTGCAAGGTCATCTATAATGCTATAATTTTCTGCCACCTTTGAATTATGGGTTGTGTGATGAAAAGGTCCCTTGAAAATTTTAGAAATCGGTTCAAAGGGGGGCTTATGGTATGGTCAAATGCGGCATTGTTACCATGGTGGGAATTTCTTCAAAAGATGAAGGGCTAGGTTGTGGAGAGGTTCCACAATCATGATGGTGTGTTTAAAGTAATACATTTGTTGCTTGCATGCAGATATCATGACCAGTGGTGTCACTAGAATTGCCCCCAGTCTAATTTGGGTAATCAGAGGGACTAACCTCATGTTGAGTAGCTATAGGCCCTTGATGGGGAAATGGATTTTGTAGTAAAATGGCATGTTGGTTGGCACCCCCCTACCCCCTATCCCCTCTCATAAATTTCAACTCTGGGAGTTGAGGGCAATGATGGGTGTACCCATACTCTCTGCAAATTTCACAAGAGTTATTAGTTTGAAGACTAACATTTTTTTTTGTTTTTTGCAGAATGTTAGCACCTTGGTTCTGGCTTTGATTTCTATTGGGTAAATTTCCTTTATTCGGCACATTTAGTTGTTGTTACTATGCTGGGTGGCCCCACTATCCTTGGTTTCCTTTTCGTTTGTTTTTCCCTACTTTTATTAGCATTGGATGGGTTTATAGTGTTGAGTTGTTCAAATTATTATTGTTGCTGAGGGAATGAAGGTTGAACAAAATTAACCCCCACATTTTGTTGAGGTGGGGGATTAAATTATGTTTCTCTTGGGAAAGGAAAGTATGGATTTTCTTGGGTAGGGTTCATGAAAGTGGGTTGGGAGGTTAACATGCATTTTTGAAGTGTGTGTTGGGTATTTATTGCCTTGCATGGGAGGGTTAGAGCAGGGTGTGGGTTGGTTGGGACAATATCCAATATTAGATGGCATTGGTATTGTTGATGTACCAGTGAACAATGGGAATGATGGTGAGGGACCCTATTGATTCCCAGGATATGGAAGAGAGTTTCCAAGTTGAGTTTGTGTAAAGTTCTCAATCAGCCCATTAGCAGCATTAGATGCTCCAGGTTTGTCTTGAGTGAAATATTGAAAGCGAGGAGCATCGGGAATAATAGAGTAGAGGTACCCTGAATACATGTAAATGGGATCAAATTGTTGAACCTTTTTGATAGCCTCTTCTTTAGTTTGCATCAATATGGTTGAAACATATTTTACAATGATGGGCAAAAGTGATTTCAAAAACAATTCCAAAAGAAGGGTATGAGAAACATCCACTCTACAAAGGCTACAACAATTACGCCATTCACAGACATGGTCAAAGATTGGTGTGGAGGTATTCTAACAAAAATGGGTTCACAATTCCAACCTTGTGTCATGACAAACTAGGAGTTGGAAGAACGTGAGGAAATCTTTAGCTAAAGACTCAAAGGTTCCATGGGATCATGTGGCTTTGTTAACATACCATTTTGTGGTAGGACTTGTGAGAGTGTGTTGAAATAAACTTAGTTGAATTGAGTCCTCAATAATGTTATTTTATGAACAACCTAAATGAAAGGTCTTAACATGGTTACCTAGATCATCCCCCTATTTACCTTTGAACTTGGGAATTTCTAATTCTAACTTGGTCAGCATTACCAACCATTGATGATCATGATAAATGGGGTCATTTTTTATTTTCGAAAGACTTGAGAGGTTCAATGAAGCTACAAATTGCACTGTCCTCAGTTGGGTATGTGGTGGTGTTGGTGGTGGGATACGTGGTGGAGGATTGTTGTTACCTATTATATTATGACCTTGTGGTGTGGTGTTGGTAGTGGTACCCTATGGGGTTGTGTTGGTGTTACCCTAAGGTTTGGTGCTAGTGGTACACTAACAGGAACTAGTTCCTAACAAAGTAGCACCAAGGACGGATGTGCCTATCAAAGTAGTTGGATGCTTTCGTCTACAACGAGATGGTGAGAAACCATGTACTCCTCTTGGCAAGGGTAGGAGACCTTGTAGGTGCCTATAATGGTGGGAAACCATTGGGTCCCCTATGGTGCTCTAGTAAGTGTGTGAAAATACTGCGAGGGAGGATTGTTTAGCAAAATACAATTATTCACATACATAAGACAAAGAAAAAATAAACAGTTAAATTTCCCTTTAAACTCTTTAATGTGTGAAACAATCAACAAAAAGGTTTGTGAGGTTTCTCATATGATAAAAAATCCTAAAATACGTAACATCCTTCCACTCAATTTGTAATTGGCTCTTGTGAAAGATTTTACAAGGGTACTAGGGCCACGTCCCGAAAATATTGGCGACAATTCTAACAGCCAAAAATCCAATATAGGTATGGAAGAGGGTTATAACGAGCGGTACTTAACCCATGTCCTGAAGAAACTTGCGACACTTTTAGCAATAGATCGAAATTGCCTCTAGGTGCAAGTGCTCTCACACCCGCCACCCATATGGAAATATGCCTTAAGAATTGGCCACTAAGCTACCTACACCCAGTGGGGATGAGAGAATATTAGCTTTGGTTTGTCAACTTTGGACCCAGAGCCTCTATCAAGCATTGAGAGATACAAGGGGGCCTGTGATAGTCTACCATCTAGGCCTTGCCCCTTCACAGGTTTCTTCTCTCACCAAAATTTTAGCATTGTGTTGTGTAGGATTTAAAGTCCCTAGAAATACTTCTATGGCTTGGATGAAAACAACAATGGCAGCTTATAAGGTGCCTAACCCAATGGTCCTAACCAAAGCTATCAATTATTTTGTGACCCCTAAGGGGAATTTAGTTGGTTCCAGTTAGTGTTGTTTTTAAAGGGTCTTACTTTGCTTTAAGTTGTGCCAAAATGTAAATTCAATTAAACTAAGTACAAAAATTGCAAGATTGCATACCCTTCTCACAAAGTTTAAAATAATTTAGTATATGATGAGATTGTGTGTTAAAGGTAACTTGTGAACATACAAAGTGTTTGAATTGAAACAATGTGGATATGCGGTGACTCATTTACACTATGTGATGTTGTTCCTTGCAAAAATAAAAAGATGTGTAGATAATGGGCAACTTACTTTTCCCAATTATGTTAGGTTAGCATATAAGGAGATGGAAAATTTTGTGCTTTAAGAAAATTTTTGGATCCCCCAAAGGCTCGCTAATTGGTGCAAGGGGGGAGATCCTACTCTTTTTCTTACTAACACCAACTAATAGACCCAATAATGAAATTGTTTGTAAAACAAGAAAAGATGTGCAAAAAAGGGGTCACTTACTTCCTTCCTAGTTAGACTATGTGTGAATTTCCAATTAGCAGGGAGACGGTAGATAGTATTTTAGAACCTTTTCAGATCCCCCCACAGATTCACCAAAATGGTGTAAGGGAGGAAGAGCCTACTCTCATTCTTAATCACGCTACACATAGTCCACAAGCTACAAACTTTTAAAGAAAAATATAAGCGTAAAAATACTCTACTATAATGGTTAGTAAAGAAAAATGAAAGCCTATTTAACATGTAAAAAATTTATAGGAGTGTAGGCAAGTCACTAAAGGCTACCAAAAACTCAGGAAAAGGAAATTACAATGAGAAAAATGGTTCTCTATAAACCTCACAGGTTATGGTCTGCACAATCATGAGTCCTCATGACTATTTCTGCAAAAGTTGTAAGGGTGGCCAAAAATTAAAAACAAAGGCTATAAGGACGCGAGCAGGTTCAATGGAAACCTGTAAAGCTGCCCAAAAAATTTAATGACTAAAATAAATATAAAAAATAGTGAGAAAATGCATACAGTCAATCAATAAGATCAAAAAAGGCAAGTTGTGGAGTCGCCAATTTGTGTGTTGAACTTGGTAGCACAAGTGTCCCAAATTCTCTTATCTTGCAATTGGTTGAATCCTACAAGAAGTTACACAAACAATGTATGATGTTGGTGATCAAATAAGAGCCAAACAAAGCATTGAATTAGATGTAAACAATGTATGAAACTAAACTAAACAACTCGAAACAATCACTTAAAACAAAACAAATGAACAAAGTAATGGGAAAATAGCCCTCTTTATTGATTGTTGGTAGTAGAAGAGTTACAAATGGACTTTAAAGTCACTTGAAAAGATATTTGAGCAATAGAGCTCAATGGCTCTCAACATGGATTTCCCCTTCCCAATCTCTTTTTCAAGATCTTTCTCTCTCAAAGAAGCAAAGAAGAAACTCTCTCATTGGAATCTTCTTAGCTTTGGAATGCTTGATTGCTTGCAGCAATTTTGGGAGCATAAAAATTCATAACTTCGTTTTTTTGGTTCTCCAACCCCTTTCATTTATAGAAATTTTTAACCACACTCTCCCTCCTTTAGCTCATAAATGAGATATAGAGAAGAGGAGAGATAAGTGGACTTCTCAGGAGCTACAACCAACCTATAGTTAAGCCTTCTTGATCCTCAAGTTTTTCTTAGTCAGCCCTACCATGTCAAGGGATAATGTTTAATTCATGGAATGCGGCCCCCGAGGTGCTAACTATGCTTTATATGACCCTCACTACTATCAAAGAAAAAGTCATGATGGTGTGTCAAACTGTCTTTCTAACAGCCACGAGGATTGACTTTTTTTAATAAACTTTAGCAAAACCTTTTAATTTTTGTTCTTCATAATGTTTTCAGTTGGAAATGTGCAATTTGTACATGTTCCTCACTGACTCTGAGTGTCACTTATTACAAATGTGTGTATCATTTGTTCATAATAACACCCGTCTTGTTACATTTGATGTGCTACCACCTTAAGAGAGAAGAGCCCATCCTTGTCTATGTGCAAATGCCCAACGGAAATATTTCTCGACACCTACAATGCAAGAGAAATGATAGGCTTCCCTAGGAACAACTAATGATGTCGAAATTATTATATATAATGGATAATGAAATCCATTTATTTGATTTGGATTTGACAAATATTCAGGGTTTTGTTATTATTTATTATTGGGTAGTTCCAATACAACCTAGACCTTGATCCACAAGGAATTGGAGAATGAATGATAAAAGACAAAGGTAAAATCAACAATGTTATAAATTAATGGATAAAAGACAAAGGGATAATCAACAATGCTATAAATTAAGCATTGCAATATAAATGCTACATTTAAAAAAAATCAGATGCAACTTAGACGTTGATCCATAAGGAATTGGAGAATGGATGGTGAAAGACAATGGGATAATCAACAATGTTATAAATTAAGCATTGCAATATAAATGTTACATTTTAAAAAATTCCCTTTTTTCTCAGCGATATTCCATGTACATTATCAATATGTATATTACTCTAAAATAGTGTAGTTGGATTGTAAAGTAAGTGATATTCTTGGAGAAAGGACAAGTTCAATTTAAAATGGCAAATTATTTTTGGAAATTTAATCAAACGATGCAATTTAGTGCCTAAAATTTGTCCTATTAACGATTTTGATGACCTTGTTAATATATAAAGCAAAATTTATGCCTCGTATGTCCTATTAAGGATTTTGATGACCTTGTTAATATATAAAGCAAAATTTATGCCTCGTATGTGTTTTTCCTAACATATGGAATAACCATGAACTTTAATTGGCGCTAGAGTACAATTTTTAGGAAATTTGCATATGAGAAAACTAAGTTACTAGTCTTTACTAGAATAAGGAGTAAACTTTTCACTTCTAGTAAAAGTGCATTGGTTGCAAATTAGTTCATGTATTTGGACTATATTAAAAAAAAAAAAAAAAAAAAAAAAAAAAAAACCTCTAAAAATATATTTTGAAATTTTAAAATTCATTAATATTGTTTATTTTATTGATCTAGAGGATTTTATATGGGACATATATCTTTCAAAATGTAAGAATATTTCTCTTTGCAATTCATTTAATAATTCATCAATGTCAGGAATATAAAACTTACCTTTAATGGACATTTTGTTCAGCTCTCTATAATCTGGAAACATATTTCATGAACCTTCATTTGTGTAAACCAACAGCACTGGTGAAGAGAAAAACACTTTGGCTAGGTTGAATGAAGACAGCCTCTAACATTTCTTAAACCATATGTCGAATCTCACTATTTTTTGCATATGGGTACCTATAAGGCCTACTATTAGGTGGTACACTTCCCGGTTGAAAATAAATAGCATGGTCATGATATCAAAGAAGGCATAAACCCTTAAGCATCTTTCCAAATACCTTATAAGGTGTTGACGGTGTTGGACCCGCCAACATGTCAAGGAATCTCCCCAATAAGAAGTCCTAACTAGACCTCAAATCATTTGGAGTAGGAGTCCCAGCAGTGGGTAGTACAATAGTGCCTTGACCGTGATAGCGCATAGAGGTAAGTATGATAACTTTATCAAAAGCAAGTGTATGACCTTGCACCAAGTCAAGTGAGATGCATGGGAGTTATAACACACACAGTGGAAAAGGAAGTGAGTCCCTTAGAATCCTGCAATAGTACAAACCCTGAAAGGAACGCACGAGTGAAATGACACCACAAGTTGGAAGTGGAGTAGTCCACAATCCAAAGTGACAGGATAACACAACAACATGTCTTCAACAACATTCATACAATTGCATACAAAACAGTTCATACACAAATGCGTAAGTGAAATAACATACATTGCTAAAGTAACCAGAATAGTTAAACTACAATAACAACATATGTATGAAAACATGATGGCTCATTTATATTATTAAGTGAAAGTTACATTCATACATACACCATTGACAACCACTAGCCCCAATACTGGAACATTATAGTCAACGTTGTATGCTCCTCCAAAGAGATGTACTCGCTCTACGTTGTGGAGAAACCAAGGCTCATCACAATACTCTCCAAGCCTTCTATAAGCAATGCCTAGCCAAAAGCTTGGCTCCCAAAATCTTGTACTATGAGTTATGAGGTTCTATATATAACAAAAGGTGGAGTGACCCTTGACATTCCCCTTTAACTCTTAGACTACCCTCATGACTCTTCACATTACACAGCGATTGTTCGCATTCCACTAATGACACTTAGCATTTCACTAACAATTTATTTACAAATAATAATACAATTTCCACATACACCCATGTCGGACAAAATAGGCTTGATTCATCCTAGCAAGACAAAGAACATCACTCGGGGTCTTGGGGAAAAACCAACTCAGCAACATCCTCTTTATGGTCTTTGGTGACGAACAGATACCAAGCTTGGTATTGTGCTATTGTGTCCATGTATTATTTGGTGATGTCTTTCTCGAAGCAGACTCTTGCCTCCATGGCTTCCGGATATATGATTCTGAAACCTCTGTCTAGCTCATCCTGAAGCATGCATAACATTGTCTTGAGTGTGGTTGGACCACCAATGTACTTCTACATGTTCTGTAAGCTTAGCTACAAGTCATCGTTGGTGGCCTCGTGCATCAACTGCTCTATGTACCTATTGATCTCCAGCAAGACTTAGTTCTTATTCATGGCTTGAGTGAGGGTTTCAATTGAATGGATCTTGTGTGTCCTCACTATTACATCCAGACTCTTTAACAACCGTGCATAGGAAGCCTCAATGTTGGTAATGAGTGGAGGGAGCTCCTCATAATTTTGGATCAACATCTGAATTCGTTTTTTGTCTAACTCTGCCTGCGGCTTCATTATCTTCTGCAAGTAAAGCGAGGCTTCCTTGTACCTCATTATCCATTCTTGTACATGCATATTAGTAGCATGAATGTCCTTGAGAGTTTGGGTTGTCTTCACACACTGCTGTTGAAAACCGTATAGATGGACAACCGCCTTGTGTACGGTGACAAACCTGTCATATAATGTCCGCATGGTGGTCTCAAGAGTTGATACTTCAGCACAGGGAAAATTTTAAGAATGGAAAATTATCTTGAAGTTTAAAAACATTGGAAAATCTTAATAGTCCCTAATATTCAAACCATAAAAATTTTATTGATGTATTTGTAAAAAAAATCAAATTTATAATGATTTTATATATACTTTCTATATAATTTTGGTGATTTTTTTGGTAAAATAATTTTATATTGTAAAATTTGGGTGAATCATTTTTATAAAAAATGAAAATTGGCGAATTGATTTTTTGGAAAAATCATGGAAAATTAGCCCACTTGCGAATATTAGCCCCTCAAAATTTTCCATGCTTCCTCAAGTATCACTTTCTTCATTTCTGCCATAGCAAAACCTGCGAACTACTCTATTCTCTGCCTGGCCTCCTTCAAGTCCTTTGTCATCCAATCATTCTTTGTTATCATAAACTTGATTGTTGAACTCGTGGATTCTTCATAAGCCTTAAAAGCATCAGCCATGGTAGCTAGATGTCTTCTAACATCTGCAACAATAACCCTTTCTTCTATGTGCACAGGTCATGTGCGATCATCCGGGAGTTGCTTTCTTCATGCATGTGCAATCCTTTATCATGACTCATCAAATGACAGATTGTACACATCCATCTCTGGATCATCATCAAGGAGGACAACCTCTCCTTGCTCGCTCAGGACTCATTGTGATTCTAGAAGTGGCAGAGACTGTGGTGCAACCTCGAATTCTCTCGACATGAGATCAGTGTCTTGGTCTTGTGGCTCCTATTTCGTCTCCATGTCTATTGATTCAACCATCTGCTCAACCTATTGAGCAAGTTCTTGAACTTGCACCTTCTCACCCTCTTCTTCTTATGTTGGTTGCTCTCATTCCTCAACCTATATAGGCGCAGTTTTCTCTGTCAGTGCGCCTTTCCTTTCCTCATGTTCCTAATTCTGCTTCTCTTCCCTTTCTCTCCTCCTAATCTCTACTCTTCTTTCATCTTCTTTCATCTTCTTTTCCATTTCCTGCAACTTCCTCTTTGAATCTTCCAACATTTTCTTTTCTCTCTTCCTCCGTTCTACTCTCCTTTCACGTTGTTGCCTCTTCGCCTTTATTTCCAAAGCTACTTTCTCAATAAGAGGATCTTCTTTGAACTTGTAGCTTTTCTTAGCCTCTGTGCTCTCGGAAATATTCCTCTTGCCTTTGTCTTGCATCGGTTTGTTGCTCATTGTTGTTGTTGTTGTTTCTTCTTCTAGTGTTGCTACCTGTAGTGCTACTTGCCATTCTACAACCATGTTGAATGGTTCATTAAGCCTAGAGGATTTATAGCAATACCTCCAAGGATATTCCTCTCGCTAATGACATGCCTCATGGATCCATGGATAATACACCTTCACATAGTGGTTCTTACATATGCAGTGGGGATCATGTGGATTGAAACTCTTGGTGTCTAACTCAAACCTCTTCAAGTCCTCAGCCTTGGCATCCACATCCTTCAAGGTACGAATCTCGTAGAATCCAATCCGCAAAGGAAGGGTAGGTCGTGGTGCCTTCTTCCTCCTATGTAGTCCTGCTCATAACCCTATGGAGATGTGATATGAAACCTCTTGCATGACCAACTTATTTATGGAAAACCTTGGTAGCACATGTAGAGGCTTCTCTCCTCCAAACATCCTGATGAAGGTGCCACTGGGTGAGGCAAACCAATCTGTAATGTTAAGAAATGACAACATCTCTTCTTGGGACATGCAAGGTGAATCCTATTTGAATATCATCTTGTAAACCAAGGTGATGAAGTGGTTAGACAACCTCATCATGACTCCTTGGTAGCTGCACTAAGAGAGCAACTTGTAGTATATGTTCATAACATCGTCTGATGGTGTCCATGTCCAACATGTTATCACTCATAATTTTCTCTAGAAGTTATCAAAAGAAAGAAAATGACCGAGGTAACCACAAACCAACTTTTAAGCATAGGCTTTAGCCAACCTATGGCTCAGAGAGGGCTCTCTCTATATGACATAGCTTTGTTTGTTGGGATTTCAGGCTAGTTCTGAATGTTCAGGGGGGTTTTCATTTGTATTGAAGATTGGATGGTCGAATCCTTAAAACAGATGGATAGAATGATGCCTTTAGACCATTGGGATATGGAGTCAATAAAAGGGCAGTAGAACTGGAATTAACTCATTAAAGGGAATGTTCAAAGGGAAAGATAGGAGAGTCCAGTGTAGGTATTCGGGCTAGAGGGGTGAAATGGTTTGAATCAGGGTGAGAGAGAAATCAAGAATTCTCAGACCGAGACTTAAACGAGGAACAGAGGGTAATCAAAAACAAAGGGCAATTAAGAACCCTTTGCTATAGATTATAAAGAGGCAACCTAAACTAAGGAGCAACTAAGAATTCCTTAACTTAGATATTAGTAGAAAACATTCAAATGCATAACAGTTAAAACAAAGTGCAATTAAGCAAATTTTGAGATATCATTCCATGTTATAGCATTCAGATTCAGATATACATTGTGCAAAAACTTTTAAGAAAGAAAACAACAATGTGAGAAAATACTTGTCTGCACTTCACTTTACACATGAATCCTATGAAATATCTTGTCTTTATTCATCAATCTAGCTTACTGGCCCAACCAGTGATACAATAGCTTTATAGTCATTTGATCAAGAATTCTATAGAAATGTCTAAGAATCCACACTACATACTTTGATTTGTGAAGTATTTATACAAAAATTTATTACAAAATATCTCAAACTAACTTGATATTTAATCGAGCAAATACAAATATCTTCTTGCAAGAAGATAGAGACAGCTATTGAACTGCATTCATGTTGTCCCTTTTATTGTGGTGTTTTTGGCCTTTACAATTTGGTTTGTAGCCCTTAATGCTCTGTGTTGTTTGATCTCTCACACTGGAGGCTTTAGTTACTTTTGTCTTTCATCTGATACTCTTTTACTCTGATACTCTTTGACTTGATGACCTGTCTTTATCCTTTACTGTGTTTTTCCTTTTATTATACATTTTAATCGTTTACTATGTGTTTCAACAAAAAATTCTTTAGTTTTTATGTGTATCAGCATCTGGTAAGGGATATTGGTCAAGTTTATGTGTGTTTTATCTGTTTGTCTTCTCACTATATGCTTTCTCTGGTCCCTTTGTTTTGACAGTCAAGCCTTCTACGTGAATGTTTTCTTCTCGGCTCTATGTGTAATTGTCTTCTTCTTTGTTCCTTGTATAATTGTGTTTTACTTCTCAATACAGGTTTTTGAATAAGTGATCCGAATAGGTGATCCGAATTGGATCCTTAAACATTCCCATGACTGTTTCAAATTATGTCAGGCTTCAAAATCTTATGAATAATGAGCTTATCAGAAATGACTTCTAGACAATGGCAATTTGTGGCTAGCATAGAACAATGAGGACCCTCGGTCAAAGCGTGATGACCGTTGGCCCATGGAGGCCGCACCTGGATGCAAATTGGCAATCAAAAGCCCAGATCCAAAAACAAAGGCAGTTTCTGATATGTGATTAGCGCTAATACCATATCGTAGGGAAAATCTCTCAGTGAAGGAAAGCCCCGAGCGCTCGGTCACGAGGAAAACAGGAAACTTGCAGAAACCGTCAGAAGGCGGGTCCCACGCCCAAAACTGGCAGGATATCACATGCACTTTGAGTGGTAAGCGGGTTTGGCCAAGTTCAGCGCAATGCCACACACTGTGTGACACGCGTCCAGTGGATGAGAGAGAAAACCGCTAACATCACGTGAGTAATGGTTGAGCAACTTACCCCCGCGATATAGACAGAGACCATAGAATCTGGTGGCTCCAGATCAACAGTGAAGAATCAACCCAATGGAAGACCAGATTTGATGGGGAAACAGACTGAGGTACATGAGATTTGGGGTCTGACATGACCGACGAGTTAGCAGAGGAACAGTTTCGCAGGCAATCTTGGAGCAACGGAAATAACAATCATTCAAATAGAACTGACACTCAGTTTGTGAGGAAACAGGTGGCCACATCTCTATGAAGCGTTACACAGCAATGATAATGCAGAGTAGGGGAATTCCAGCGGACAGAGGCAAGCGATCCAAAGAGCTAGGAAGCAGAAATGAACAGTCAGGGAGAAAATTGGCTTTAAGCCACGAACAAACAAAGAGCAAAGGAGACAGAAGTAGAGAAAGAAGTGAATTGCAGAGAACAGAGAAGTTGAGCTGACCTGCAAAGCAAAGGCAGCATCGAGCAGACAGAACAGAGAGAGTCTGAGAGTTTGTGAACTCCAGAGAAGGCTTGAGAGGCTCAAGAAACTCCTCTATGCATTCATGTCGGGTATTGAGTACCAAATTGGACTCATACCACTGAGACCAGTTGAGGTCGAGATTTAGTAAGGGGAGTCTGTGTACTCTAGGGACTTGGGGGATCCAAGTACAATCCTATTGATCATTCTCTATTAAATGAGACTTAAATTGAGCTCCTTATTGTAAAATCTCTGCTTTAAGACACAATAGGAAGGCCACCACCGAAGGCTGGACTAGGAGACATAGCCCAAGAGGATTGGGTGAACTCCTCATTAAATTTGTTAAGTTTTTGTATTTTCTTACTGTGGTTATCTTATTGTTTCAAGTGTCTGTGTATTTCGCAATCTTATCGATCCGTTGCTTAAAGTAACATAGGCACACCCCATCACATGGGTCTGTAATACCTTCATTAATTAACTGAGATCATTCATGAGTGATTTTCAGATCAAGTGGTATCAGAGCTTCTAGGTTGTTTAAGGTTAGACAAGCTTGTGATGGATTTGTTGTTGAATGCTAAATAGATCAAAGCTTAAATTAGGAGAGGGAGAGTTGGTCGAAAGTAACCCAGAAATTGGAAGAGTCTGTCCTAAGAAGAAAATGTCAGAAGAAAGTCCCTTAGGACCAGACCCCCAATTCATAGATAGTTTCCTAGCCATGAGGTCCATGGTAGAGGAAATGTACAAGGAGTTTAAGAAAGGTAAAGATGAAGTTTCATCACACTCTAAAGAAAAAGGAGAAGAAGAATCTCTCCTCCATGACCACTTAAAAGGCAAATGGAAAGAAGAAAACTTTCTCACACCTCCTAATAGCCCTGAACATAAAAAGAAGACGTCTTTGATTAAATTAGATGTTAAATTTGATTTACCAATATATGATGGAGAGCTGAATGCAGAGAAGTTGGATAATTGGATCAGACAAATTGATGTTTATTATAGAGTGTAGAGTATCACCTCAAACAAAATTAAGATTCAGATAGCCAGTCTACGCCTTGGAGGCACTGCCTTGGTATGGTGGGAAGGTAGGACCCAAGCTGACACGAAGAAACATGGTAAGATTCTTTCTGTCTGGAGTGAATTTGTTTCTACAATCAAAAAGTAGTTATATCCACTAGCTTACATGTAGCAAGCCATGATGACCTGGCAAACTCTTTGCGAATTGAAAAGGAAAAGTGTACAAGGTTACACCCAAGAATTTAGGAAGAGTGCTTTGAATCTAGGAATTTCATTAGACTCACCTGAGACTTTGTTGAAGTACATAAGTGGTCTACACAGCTACATGAGGCACACTATCCTCGTGTTTAATCCCACTAGTATAGATGAGTTATTTCTTCAAGCTACGCATCTAGAAGCTAGAGGAAAGAATGGGAACCCAGAAGTTGGAGGATCATCCAAGCCCATTGCATGCAACAATAAGGAGAAAAGAAAACAGAAATGGAAAGAGAGGAAGGCCAACACTACACAGAAAAGCAAGTCTTCATGCACACAATGTAATAAGGATGGGCATGATGATGAGCACTGTTGGATTCTACATCTGGAGATAAGACCTAAGAAGTTCAAGGGCAAGAAGAAGAAGACTGTCGCAGCTATTCAAAAATATTTGGGGTCGGACTCAGGAGATGAAACAACCATTGCAGCCATAGGTACAAAAGGTAGAATTATGAAGCATCTACTAGTAATTCTGCACAATCTATTAATGATGAAGAAAATGAGATAAAAAGACATGAGCTTTTCCATATTCGAGTTATTTCCAAGCATCAAAAGATTGATACTTTGTTTGATAGAGGCTCACAAGTAAATTTAACTTCTGAAGCAATTGTAAAGAAGTTGGGATTACTGACTACACCTCATAAGAAACCATACCCATTAGGTTGGTTAAGTGATAAAGCACAACTACAAGTGACTAGACAATATAAACTTAATTTTTCTTTTGGGTCAGCATTTGTAGATGAGGTTGAGTTAGATATAGTCCCTCTGGATATATGTAGAATTGTTTCAGGAAGTCCTTACTTGTATGATAGAAAAGCTATTTTCTATAGAGCTGAGAACAAGTATCTACTCGTTAAAGATGGAATCGAATACTTTGTAAGAGCTCATAAGCTTAAGAATAATTATACTCTCATAAACTCAGGGCAGATGAAACGAATTGTAAATTCATGCAAAACAATTTTTACGGATGGTTGTAAAGGAAAAGAAACCTGATAAAACCAATATATTTGAGGGTTATGATGCTAAACAGCAAGCTGATTTAGAAAAATTTGTTTCAAAATATGATATCTTGTTTCAAGAACCTAAAGGTTTGCCACCAAAAAAGGAAATAGTGCATGATAGTAATTTGTAGCAAGATGCTCCATTGCCTAACATCGGAATGTACAGGTTGTCCGCTTTAGAGGATGCAGAAATCAAGAAGCAGGTGCAGGAGTTGCTCGAGAAGGGATTCGTCAGACCTAGCACATCACCATGTGGGTCTCCAATCATTTTGGTAAGAAAGAAAGATGGCTCGTGGAGAATGTGCATTGATTACTGAGTATTGAATAAGATAACAATCAAAAATTGTTATCCCCTTCCTCGCATAGATGATCTATTAGATAAATTGAAAGAAGTTGTTTATTTTTCCAAGTTAGACTTGCATAGTGGGTATCATCAGGTCAGAGTTGCAGAGCAATATGCATGGAAGACTACTTTCAAAACAAAGTATGAGTGGTTGGTTATGCCTTTTGTCTTAACTAATGCTCCTGCTACTTTCATGAAAATAATGAATGATGTACTCAGACCTTTTCTTGATGATTTTGTTATTGTATATTTGGATGACATTCTTATATTTAGCAAAACATGGGAAGAACATTTAAAGCATGTTAAGCAGACACTAGATGTTTTGAAAAGAGAAAAATTTATGTTAAACTCTCAAAATGTGAATTCGGCAAAACATTTTTGAATTATTTGGGTCATATAGTAGGGGTGGTGAATTGAAGATATATCCCTCTAAGGTGGCAGTCATTGTAAACTGGCCTAAACCAAGTCTGGTACAGGAAGTGAGAAGCTTCTTAGGAGCAGCACAATATTGGAGAAAGTTTATTTCTAACTTTTCCTTAATTGCAGCTCCTTACATGCTTTAACAGGATTGAAACAAGTGTTTCAGTGGGGAGGCAAACAGCAGAAAACCTTCGACACCTTGAAAAAAAAGAATAGTACAGCACCAGTACTAGCACTACCTGATCTTCAAAGATCATTTGAGCTCCAAACAGATGCCAGTGACTATGCCATGGGAGCAGTGTTGATACAGCACGGTAAAACCCATATGTTATCATTCTGAGACATTTAATCTGCAGTAGTTAACTATCCACATATGATAAGAATTGTATGCATTAGTACAGAGTGTGAAAAAGTGGAAACATTACTTAATGGGAAAAGAGACAGTTATACATACTGATCATCAACCACTTCAATATCTACACTCCCAAACTAATTTGCAGCAATCAAGACACTATAGATGGATGGGTTTTCTACGACAGTTTCATTTAGTCATCAAATATAAAAAGGGCATACACAATAAAGTTGCAGATATGCTATCTAGACCTATTATGAATGCATCCACTATACTTAAGCATAATTCAGTACTGCATGAGAGCTACATTGAACAATATGCTCAAGATATGGATTTCAAAGATGTATATGCAACTTTAAGTCAAGGCAAATGAGTAGAAGAATTGGATTATCATGTTAAGGACCGACTCTTGTATCATTGTGGGAAGCTATGCATTCCACAAACTGAAAGAGTAAAGATAATTCGAGAAGCACACGCTTCTCTAATATGTGATCACTTTGGCGTAAGTAAAATGGTTGCACAGCTGTAAAGGTTTTGTTATTGGCCAAAAATGAATGAGACACTTTCTAGATATGTAAGATGGTGTACCATGTGTTCTAAAAGCAAGCCCAGCAATAGAAAACTAGGCATGTACACTCCACTGCCAGTTCCTTCTCATCCTTGGGAAAGTGTTTCCATGGACTTTGTTGGAGGACTACCTAAATCTAGGAAAGGTCATGACTATTTATATGTTGTTTTGGATAGGTTCAGCAAAATGTGTATTTTGATACCTTGTGATAAACAAATTACAGTTGAACAAACTGCAAAGTTGTTCTTTCAGCATGTATGGGTTCATTTTGGATTACCCACTTCCATTGTATCTGATCAGGACACCTGATTTGTTGGGAAGTTTTGGTCGAGTTTGTGGGAACTAATGGACACCAAACTGAAGAAAAGCACAGCCTTTCATCCACAAAAAGATGGCCAGACAAAAGTGGTCAATAGGACAGTGATCCTGTTGCTCAGAGGCTATTGCGGCAAGCATCCCAAACTTTGGGATGAACATTTGTGTTATGTGCCGCATGCTTACAACCGAGCAAAACATTCTTCTACATAGAGATCTCCTTTTGAGACCTGTTTTGGTTTCACACCAAGGTCTCCCTTGGATTTTGTCTTTGGTAAAGACATAGCAGTTGATGGACACAGTGATGTGGGCAAGGAAACCAAGTTCATTGAACAAATCCAAGAGATTCACCAAGCACTACAGGAACAGCTGGAAAAGAGCCAAGCCAAATACAAGGCAAGGCATGACAAGCATCAGATGGAGCATAGTTTCCAAGTTGGTGATCAAGTCTGGTTGTATATAAGCAAGGACAGAATGCAAGGTGAAGGTAGAAAGTTAAAGCCAATAAGGTATGGACCTTTCAAGATACTTGAGAAAATTGGTGAGAATGCTTTTCACCTTGATTTACCAGCTTACATGCACATCTACTTAATCATTAATGCAGACATCTTGAGACTATTTGAACCTTCATTAATTGACGATCCTGAAGAGCAGAGTCAATTGCCTTCTATTGATGATATGTTACCTGAATATCTCAATGAATTGCAAGAAGAAACAGTTCTGGGTAGGAAGGTGAGGACGACGCGTAGGGGAGATGTTGAGTACCTCAGGATTGGACTCAAGGGTTCCAAGCCAAGCAGTGCAAAATGGATAGAGATTGGAAAAGTGAGACAACTATACCCTCACTTAGCTGATGCTTGAAAACTAACTTTTGGTGGTCCAAAAGCCTTTTTAGTGGGAAGGTCGTGATCTGAATTGGATCCTTAAACATTCCCATGAATGTTTCAAATTATGTCAGGCTTCAAAAACTTATGAATAACGAGCTTATCAAAAATGACCTCTCGATAATGGCAATTTGTGGCCAGAACGAAACAACGAGGACCCTCGGTCAAAACGCGCTGATCGTTGGCCCATGGAGACCGCGCATGGACACAAATTGGCAATCAGAAGCCTAGATCCAAAAATAGAGGCAGTTTCTGATACGCAATCACAGGGATAAACTCTCAATGAAGGAAAGCCTCGAGTGCTCGATCACAAGGAAAATAGGAAACCGTGTGGAAACTGTCAAAAGGTGGGTCCCGTGCCCAAAACTAGCAGGATATCGCGTGCACTTCAAGCGGTAAGCAAGTTTGGCCAAGTTCAACGCGATGCCACACCGGGTGACGCGCATCCAGTGGATGAGAGAGAAAATTGCTTACATCGCATGAGTAACGGTCGAGAAACTTACCCGCATGATATAGACAAAGACCTAGGATCTGGAGACTCCAAATCAACGGCGGAGAATCAACCCGATGGAAGACCGGATTTGACGGGGAAATAGACTGAGGTACATGAGATTTGGGGTCCGACATGACCGATGAGTTGGCAGAGGAACAGTTTCACTAGTAATCTTGGAGCAACGGAAATAACGACCATTCAAAGAGAACTGACACTCATTTCGTGAGGAAACAGGTGGCCACCTCTCTGTGAATCGTTACACAGTGATGATGATGCAGAGCAAGGGAATTCCAACAGATAGAATTAGGCGATCCAAAGAGTTGGGAAGTGGAAATGAACAGTCAGGGAGCAAATTGGCTTTAAGCCATGAACAGGCAAAGAGCAAGGGGGACAGAAGTAGAGAAAGAAGTGAATTGCAGAGAATAGAGAAGTTGAGCTGACCTACAGAGCAAAGGCAGCATCGAGCAGATAGAACAGAGAGAGTCTGAGAGTTTGTGAATTCTAGAGAAGGCTTGAGAGGCTCAAGCAACTCCTCTGTGTATTCCTTTTGGGTATTGAGTACCAAATTGGACTCATACCACTGAGACCAGTTGAGGTCGAGATTCAGTAAGGGGAGTCTGTGTACTCTAGAGACTTGGGGGATCCAAGTACAATCCTACTAATCATTCTCTATTAAGTGCGACTCAAATTGAGCTCCTTATTGTAAAATCTCTACTTTAAGACACAGTAGAAAGGCCACCACTGAAGGCTAGACCAGGAGACATAGGCTAGGAGGATTGGGTGAACTCCCCATTAAAATTGTTGTGTTTTTGTATTTACTTTCTGTGTTTCTCTTACTATTTCAAGTGCTTGTGTATTTCACAATCTTATCGATTTGTTGCTTAAAGTAACATAGGCACACCCCATCACATGGGTCTATAATACCTTCATTAATTAACTGAGATCATTCACAAGTGATTTTCAAAACAATAGGTTTCCTGTCGAGCCTTGGAGTAAACAACTTCTGTGACTAGAATCATAATTGTTCATCCAAGCTCCGGTCTTTAGCTAATAACCTGTAAAATTCAACAATTATTAAGAAAACACAAGTTCGCAGGAAAGGCAATTGATAGCTTTTTTGCACAGGGATGTCTGGAAAGGAATTGTGGCAGTGTTTTGAATGTAATCAAAGGTCGAATTACATCACAGAGGTTCAGGGTAGTGCCGAAGGTTTTAATGGGTTTAACTGTGAAACAAGGCGAAAAGCATGAAAACGAGGGTTTTCATGGTTTTAAGTCATAACGGGCAACTTTTTAAATATGGCGCGGAAATTCATATTTATGGATAATAGGTGGTTTATCGAGTTGGCGAGGAGGTGGTATTGGAGGTCATCGCACTGCTTATGAGGCGAAGGTAGTATTTAGGAGGGGTCACCCGATATACTCTAGAGCAAGAGACGTAGCCTTCGGGGAGCCGGGGAACACTGCTTTATTGGGCGGGTAATGATTGTCCATCGGGCGCGGCCGATATGGCTGTGGACCATTGGATAAGGTGGATGATGATCTGACGGTAGTCGAGCGAGGGAAGGGCACGCGTGATAAAAGCCTAGGCTTAGGGAGGCCCAGAGCTTTAATCCTCGGCGGTATGGGTTTATTTAAGATTAAATCACAGGTTAAAACGATCGGACGAGTCTTAATGAAGGTTTAACACAAATTTGGATAAATTTCAGGTGTCGGGTGAGCCCAATATGGTTGTGCATCATCGAATTTGAGCGCAGATGATCGGACGATGGTCGAGTGGTGAAATAGCACGAATGAAATGTACGGAGTTTTAGGGGGGCCCGATGCTTTAATCACAAGCGATTTGTGATTATTTAAGGTTAATGAGGGGATTTTCTTGTTTTGTCGAGATAAGGGGTAAACATATAGTTTCTATTAAAACTAAGGTTTGGGGGTATTTACATAGGGATTTAGTTAATATACAGGAAAAGGGTTTCATCAGGGAGTTATATAATAAAGTTAATAATTAATATGAAATGTGGCGGAGTGGGTTTTTCCTTAAGTAAAAAGGTAAAATGTATTTTTAGCGCACATACGCTCAATACTTAGGATAAAAGGTTTTTTGTAGGTTTTTGGGTGAAAAGGGATTTACATGGAGTTGCTTTTACTTTTCCTAGGCAAAAGAGTTTAACCATAGGAAAAGGGGGTTTTATAAGGGAAATGAAGGGGGAATGGATTTTATGAAGGGGATTCTAGCACTTGTGTCCATAAGTTATTAAGCCGAGGGTTTGGTCCCACCAAAAGTCAGAGAAATGCTTTGAGCCTCTTTGACTTGTAGGATTTAAAGTACTAGAACATACTTGTGGATAGGAAATTTGTAAGTAAAGGGGAAAAATGAATAAGGGGAGTTAATCACATTAACTTGAAAACCTTTGTTTTTTCTTACACAGTTGATCATACATATTGAAATATGAGTGTAAGCATAATGCATGTATTTTGATCCAGTTAACTTTATACTTCAACAACCTTTCTTCTACTTACCCATTTCTTACCCTAACATTTTTTCTTCATTTATTTGGGTGCATTTAGGCTAGAAACCCTTATTCTATCTTTTCTTTAACAAACTATCTATTTCTAACCTTATAGCATCCAAGGGCTCAGATTAAACTCATGAGCTCCTTTTATTTTCTCTACCTATCTAATGATCTGCCAAGACTAAACTGTTTGGTTAGATTTTATTCTCTAACTATAAACATAAAATTTAAAGCATTATATAATCAAGATTAAACAGTTTGATTACCATGGGTTGTGGCATGAATAACAAGCTTCACACAATCATTATTATGCATAAAAGTAAATAGTAGTGGCATTTAGACTTGCTCACTTTCATGGTCTCTTTTTGTTTTTTGGGGTTCATATATTTTCATTTTTTGACCTTTTCTCAGTCTTTTTTTTCCTTTGATTATTCTTGTAGGACGTACCCTCTTTACATTTTTTTTTTAATATGGAAAACATTTGCAGAAAACAAAGGTATGTACAATATTACAAGGCTTATCCTTAGTCATTCAAAATTAGGAATCCTATTGGTATAGGAACCTAACAGTGGCTCCACTTGAGGATGGAATTTTCTAGTGAAATGTCAAGAGCTTTAAAGATCAGTGGCCTTTGAATTGTTGTTGATGTTGCCTTTCCAGGTGTCCTTCTGTAAATCTGCATTATTGATACTTATGACAGTAAATCTTTTAAAGCTTAGGGCCTTCTCTTCAGGCTTCAAATTCAAAGATCACCACCCAATCCAAACTAGACTTTTGAAAATGAAATTTTTATAAATGGGAAATGAAAATTAGTAACTAGGTTCAAAGTAATGTTTTAGCATTCGACCATTCACTGGCCCACCTTCTGTATTTGTACCATCAATTTCTCTCGGGAAGAAAGCATTATTTCCTCTATAAGAATAAATGGCATAAGGACCTTTCCATAGGAAATCAAATTTCCCATGTTTACCTTTGTCTTCCCTACTTGAAGCCCACTTGAGCACCTTGTCACCCAGGTAGAAATATTCAGCCTTGGTTCTCTTATCAAAAATCCTTTTAACCCTTTCCTGCACAACTTGAGACTTGATATAGACCTCTTCTCTAGTTTGTTTTATATGAATAGTTTGTTTGATTCTTCTTTGGATACTATTTGTTTCAACCTGAAATTATTGATGTATCTTCATTACTGGTACTCCCAAAGAGGATGGAATTCCATCCCATAAACTAGTTGATAGGGAGAAGTACCAATTGATTTCTTAATAATCAATCTGTTTGTCTATAAGGCATTGACTAGCTTTTTATTCCAAGTTTTCTTATTGTCCTCTAGTAACTTCTTGATGATCTTTACCAGGATTTTGTTTGAGGATTCTACCAGTCCATTACCTTGAGGGTAATAGGCTATAGAATGGCCCAGAGTGATATGATACTTATTGCATAAATCTATCATTCTTTTGGATTAAAGGCTGCTGCATTATCTGTAATGATCTTAGTTGGACATCCAAATCTTGATAGAATATTGTTTTCAAGGAAGGTTATGATAACAGTGTCTATAGCTTGCCTTGAAGGTATGGCCTCTATCCATTTTGTGAAGTAGTTTGTGGCTGTGAGGATCCATTTGTGTTGGGCAGAGGAGGGTGGGTGAATTTCACCAATGAAGTCTAAACTCCATTGTTGAAAAGGTATTTCAACAAATATTGGCTTGAGGGGTAAAGGTAAAAGATTTTTCTTCCCCTCAAAAGTTTGACATTTGTGACAAGAGGTCACATAATTTTTTACATCAGCAAACAAGGTAGGTCGGTAGAAACCAGCTCTATGGATTTTCTCTGCAGTGGTCTTCTAGTAAACGTGCCCTCCGCAGTCACTTGCATGAAATTCTTGCAAAACTTTATCATATTCCTCTTTTAATAAGCAATTGAGAACAATACCTTCATGATCTCTCCAAAACAGAGCATTGTCTAATATACAAAATTTCAAGGATTTCATCTTCAAAAACCTGCTTTTAGTTCTAGATAATTCAGGAGGAGTTTGTAAGTTCAGTAAAACATAAATAATATCAACATACCAAGGTGATTCAATAAGGCATGGCTGATTAGTGGAGTCGCCATCTCCTCTCCATCATCTATTGTTGCAATAAAGTTTATATCCAAGGCCTAACAGTTCGATTCAGCCATGAGCTTGGCTAACCTTGGCCCTTGATTAACTTAGTAGGTTTGATTTCTATATCATACTCTAAAATAGTAGAAATCCACTTTCCCCTCTTTCCATCAGGACCATCATGAGTTAGAATGTCTTTGACAACTGAATTTGGAACATAGGCTACTATATGAGAATACAAGATGTATACCCTAAAGTCCTTAATGAATTTGACTAAAGCCAATGCTTTTTTTCCATTATATTGTATTTCAAGGGAGCATCTCTTAGGGCTTTGCTAAAGAAAGCAATAGGTTGTCCATAGCCCTAGTCATTTTTCTACAATAGAACTACAGCGATTGTGTGCTCAGAAGCAAAGGAAAACAAGATGAAATCTCTATCAAATTTAGGATTGTTTAACAAGGTGTTTTAGTTAAGGTTAGTTTAATATCTTCAAAGGATTTTTTCGCCTCAACAGTCCATTTTATGGTGGATTCCTTTTTCAGCATGTTGTCTAGTGATCTAATTAACTCTGCTAGATTAGATATAAATATTCTAAGAAAATTAATTTCCCTAAGAAAGCTTGTAACTCTTTAATGTTCCTAGGGTGTTGTATTTGCAGGATGGCTTCTATTCTTGCAGGGTCTTTTTTTATACCATCTTTTGAAATTATGTGACCTAACAACTTTCCTTCTTCTAACCCAAACAAGGACTTTTTGGGGTTCAAGGAGATTCCAAATTTCCTGCATTTAATAAAAACTTGTCTTAGATGATCCAAATGTTGATTGTCAGGTTTTGAACATACAGTAATATCATCTAGATATATCACAAGGAAATCATGAATTCCTTTTGCAAAGGCTATATCCATAGCTCTATGGAAAGTAGCTCCTGCATTCATTAGCCCAAAAGGCATTTTCACATACATAAATGTGCCCCAAGGAGTAGTAAAGGCTATTTTGGGTTGGTCATCAGGATGAACCAAGATTTTATTGTAACCAGAAAACCCATCCAACAATGAGATTCTAGTTGATCCAACTACTCTCTGTAAAATTTGGTCCATTTTGGGGAGAGGGTAATTGTCTTTCAGTGACACTTTGTTGAGGTTTTTAAGATCCTCACAGAGTCTGATCTCACCAGTTTTCTTTCTAGTTGGCACCAAGTTCGAGACCCAATCAGAAAATCTGATTGGTGCAATTATTTTGGCATCATACATCCTCTGAATTTCTTTTTCAATTGCAGGTAATAAGAACAAGATTGATCCTTCTAACTTTTTGTTTGAAAGGCTTTTGATTTTCTTTAATAGGATTTGTGTGATGGATGATGTTGGTGTCATAGGATTTGAGGTCCTCATAACTCCAAGCAAAGACATCTTGAAATTCTTTCAACAACTCAATGTGTTTCACTTCTTTAGTTGGAGGTAATGATTTTGAAAGTTTGATCAGTTTAGGATTTTCATTGGTGCCTATATTACATTCCTCTATATTAGACCTTAATGGTTCCATTTTAGGTTTCCTAGGAACATCATTTGAATCAAATTAATCTTCCAGAGGGGTTAATCCCTTTGGTAAGAAGTTATCCTTGAGATAAATTACTTTGGTTTCTTCATTGATTATTTCATCAATCTCAATTTGCTCTAATTTATCTACATCTGATTTAGTAAATTTAGTTGGGTTGAGTCTATTCAATTCCTTACCTTCTATCTCATTTATTTATATCTCATCCTTAGTGTCAGGATCTATGGATGTATCAGTATCTATGTTGTTATTTATGAACTCTTCTTCTGAAATTAAAAAGTTATTTATTTGTTTAAAATATTTTCCAATTCTTCAAATTATCTGGAATTGCAGGTCTATTCCTAATTTCAGCAGTGTACTGATGGTTAGGCTGGAAGGGTAATTTGCAGGTGCTAGAAAACATTGCTAAACTGTGGGCTTACATATTGTGTTTTCTAGGAATTATTGCAAGCTGTTTTTCTAGGAAAGTATTAAGTATTTCTACGATAGTTCCTCTATAACAACTTAATCTAGGGTCCTTTTTCATATATACAAAATTAATCTGTTTAATAATAAGTTCAGAGTCTCCCATGACAGAAACTCTTTTAGCTCCTAGATTCCTAACTAACTTAAGACCTAAAATTAATGCTTCATACTCAGCCATATTATTGGTACATTTAAAATTCAATCTATATGCATAGCCTTCTGAGTGATCATTTTCCAAATTATATATCCACACTCTTGCTCCTGCTCCTAACTTATTGACTAATCCATCAAATTCTAAATGCCATAATATCTCATGATCATAATTTTCACTATCTGGTGTAATAAACTTTTCATCATTTACATCAATTTGACCATCTCGTTCATTGAAAAGTTTTGTAATTTGGTTAGTTTCATTTTGTGTAGAAACTGCAGTTTCTTTTGGTTTTGTATTAATATTGTCTAAAAAAATTTCTTGTGTTTGATTAGCATTATACAAGATAAAAGAATCGAAATCTGAGTGTATGGAGTAGATGGGAAAGTTTTGAGGCCGATCCTGGCTACTCACCATACATTTCATTAAGGTTTCTTGGTATAGTTTCTTAGGTTGTCCAAAAAAAGAGATTGTTGCATATGACATATCTAGTTGTAAGGATCCCTGAAGTTTGGCTCCCCATGATCTGGATAACAGCATGCCATACTTTGGTGGGATTTCAGCAACCACAATATCCATGAGGATTCTTTTAGCAAGATATTGGACTAAAGTGACACACAGGTCTTTAATCAATCCTAGACACTGCACCTGATTGGAGTCAAATGAGAATAAGTCTTTGTAAGGCCTTGTCATGTCTAGGTTTAATTTCTCCATCATTGATTTGGGCATTAAGTTGTGAGAGGCCCCAGAATCCAACATTGCATTGTGTAGAATTTTATCATGGATATTAAGGCTGATATAAAAAGGTGGAACTCCTCCTTCTAATGGGTTGCCATTAACATCTGGACCAAATATGAGTTCCGGTTGGTCATCAAACAAGTTGACGGAATCCTCATTTTCAACAATGTTTAAGGTCTAGTTTATCTGTGATTTGTAAGTTTCATTCTTGATTAGTTCTGTTAAAGGAACTAAAATCTTTAGCTTTGCTATCTCTGCTCCCAGATTGAATGGAAAAGAGACTTTTTCTGTTTGGAGGTTTTGAATTTTTGCAACAGGGACTTGGGTAGGCTTGTCTTCTTTTCCTCTATTGGGGATCTCCTTATGTGGATTTTCAGATCTGATGTTTTGAGCTTTTTCCACTGGTTCCTTAGGTGGAATTGAAGTGGATCGTAGATCAACAGAAGATTGATCAGAGGTTATATCTAGAATGGTGGGGCCAAAAGGATTTGTGTTCTGCCTAGGGAGAATTTGGAGGATTTTTGAAACAGGGGTAGTAGTGGATAAACAACCAGGACTAGTAGGTTATGAATGGGTAATGATAGGTTGGTGAGGGAGAGTAGGTATAAATGGTGTTGAAGAATGGACTTTAGAAGGTATTATTGATGAAGTTGAAGGGAATAAAGGTGAACTCAAAGTAATGGATGATTGTTCAAAAAGCTTAGGGGTTGTGGCATTATTAATGGATCATTGTGGAGATTTCAGAATGTATTCATCAATGGATTTGTTGGCTTGTTGAAACTAAAGGTCTACAATAAAATCAGGATCTAGAATAGTTTCACTGAGTGCATTTTTAGATTTTGTTCTAAATAATGAAAGATCAAAGGGCACATCAAAGGGACGTTCTTCTAAAAATAACCACTCATCAGGACATGAATTAGCTTTAACTAATGGTATCTGGATAACTAAACTTTCTTCTTTTTTGGATTTTCTTGAAATTAGGTTGGGATTATCAACTACTGGGGCAGGGTTTGGGTCTAGAATAGCCCAGTAAAATGAGTCTTCCTGGAAGCCAGAATTTCAAATTTTTTAGTTGTTTTTGTGAGATTTTTCAAGATAACTTCTAACAAATGACTTTAAGAGGATCAGAATCAATATTTAGAATTTTCTTAAAGCTTTATTAGGACTAAGGATTCGATGTCCCCAGTATGGTCGCCATTATGTTATCACTCATCATTTTCTCTAGAAGTTATCAGAAGAAAAAAAATGACCTAGGTAACCACAGACCAACTTTTAAGCATAGGCTATAGCCAACCTATGGCTCAGAGAGGGCTCTCTCTATATGATTTAGCTTTGTTTGTTGGGATTTCAAGCTAGTTCTGGATGTTCAGGGGTTTTTTATTTGTATTGAAGATTGGATGGAATCCTTAAAATAGATGGATAGAATGATGCCTTTAGACCATTGGGATATGGAGTCAACAGAAGGGCAATAGAACTAGAATTAACTCACTAAAGGGAATGTTCAAAGGGAAAGATAGCAGAGTAGAGTGCAGGTCTTTGGGCCAGAGGGGTGGAATGGTTTGAATCAGGGTGAGAGAGAAATCAAGGATTCTCAGACCAGGACTTAAATGAGGAATAGAGGGTAATCGAAAATAAAGGGAAATTAAGAATCCTTTGCTATAGATTATAAAGAGACAACCTAAACTAAGGAGCAACTAAGAATTCCTTAACTTAGATATCAGTATAAAACATTCAAGTGCATAACAATTAAAACAAAGTGCAATTAAGCAAATTTTGAGATAGCATTCCATGTTATAGCATTCAGATTTAGATAAACATTGTGGAAAAATTTTTAAGAAAGAAAACAACGTGAGAAAATATTTGTCTACACTTCGCTTTACACATGAATCTTGTGAAATATCTTGTCTTTATTCATCAATCCAACTTGTTGGCCTAATCAGTGATACAATAGCTTTATAGTCTTTTGATCAAGAAGTCTATAGAAATGTCTAAGAATCCACACTACATACTTTGATTTCTGAAGTATTTATACAAAGATTTATTACAAAATATCTCAAACTAACTTGATATTTAATCTAGGAAATACAAATATCTTCTTGCAAGAAGATAGAGGCAACTATTGAACTACTTTCATGATGTCCCTTTTATTGTGGTGTTGTTGGCCTTTACAGTTTGGTTTGTAGCACTTTATGCTCTTTGTTGTTTGATATTTCACATTGGAGGCTTCAGTTACTTTTGGCTTTCATTTGATACTCTTTTACTCTGATACTCTTTGACTTTGATGACCTGTCTTTATCCTTTACTCTGTTTTCCCTTTTGTTGTACATTTTAATTGTTTACTATGTGTTTCAATAGTAAATTGTTTAGTTTTTATGTGTATCATCATTTGGTAAGGGATATTGGTCAAGTTTTTGTGTGTTTTATCTGTTTTTCTTCTAACTATATACTTTGTCTAGTCCCTCTGTTTTGACAGTCAAGGCTTCTGCGTGAATGTTTTCTTCTCGGCTTTGTGTGTAATTGTCTTCTTCAATGGTCCTTGTATAACTGTCTTTTTCTTCTCAATACAGGTTTTTGAATAGGTTTCATGTCGAGTCTTGGAGTAAACAAGTTCTGTGACTAGTATTAGAATTGTTCATCCAAGCTCTGGTCTTCGACTAATTACCTGCAAAACTCAACAATTATTAAGAAAACACAAGTTCGCAGGAAAGGCAATTGATGGCTTTTTTGCACAGGGATGTCTGGGAAAGGAGTCGTGGCAATGTTTGAACGTAATCGGAGGTTGAATTACGTTGCAGAGGTTTAGGGTGGCACCAAAGGGTTTAATGGGTTTAACTGTGAAACGGGGTGAAAAGCATGAAAATGAGGGTTTTCATGGCTTTAAGTCGTAACTGGAAACTTTTTAAATATGGCATGGAAATTCATATTTACAGATAATGCATGGTTTATCAGGTTGGCGGGGAGGTGGTATTAAAGGTTGTCGCACCGCTTATGAGCAAAGGCGGTATTTAGGAGGGGTCACCCGATTTACTCCAGAGCATGACATGTAACCTCCGGGGGGCCGGGGAAAACCGCTTTATTAGGCGGGTAATGATCGGCCATCGAGCGCGACCGATATGGCTATGGACCATTGGATGAGGCGAGTGATGATTTGACGGTAGTTGGGCAAGGGAAGCGCGTGGGTGATAAAAGCCTGGGCTTAGGGGGGCCCAGAGCTTTAATCCTCACTAGTATGGGTTTATTTAAGATTAAATCATAGGTTAAAACGATTGGGCAGGGCTTAATGAAGGTTTAACACAACTTTGGGTAACGTTCGGGCATTGAGTGAGCCTGATATGGCTGTGCATCGTCGGATTTGAACAAAGATGATCGGACGGTGGTCGAGTGGTGAAATAGCACGAATGAAATGTACGGATTTTTAGGGGGGGGCGATGCTTTAATCACAAGTGATTTGTAATTATTTAAGGTTAAAGAAGGGATTTTCTTGTTTTGTCAAGATAAGGGGTAAACATATAGTTTCTATCAAAACTAAGGGTTGGGGGTATTTACATAGGGATTTAGTTAATATACGGGAAAAGGGTTTCATTGGGGAGCTATATACTAAAGTTAGTAATTAATATGAAATGTGGCGGAGTGGGTTTTTCCTTAAGTAAAAAGGTAAAATGTATTTTTAGATCACATACACTCAATACTTAGGATAAAAGGTTTTTTGTGGGTTTTTGGGTGAAAAGGGATTTACATGGAGTTGTTTTTAATTTTCCTAGGCAAAAGAATTTAACCATAGGAAAATGAGGTTTTATTAGGGAAATGAAGGGGGAAGGGATTTTATGAAGGGCATTCTAGCACTTGTGTCCATAAGTCATTAAGTCGAGGGTTTGGTCCCACCAAAAGTCAGAGAAATGCTTTGAGCCTCTTTGACTTGTAGGATTTAAAGTACTAGAACATACTTGTGGATAGGAAATTATTAAGTAAAGGGGAAAAATAAATAAGGGGAGTTAATCACATTAACTTGCAAACCTTTGTTTTGGCTTTCACAGTTGATCATACATATTGAAATATGAGTGTAAGCATGATGCATGTATTTTGATCCAATTGACTTTATGCTTCAACAACCTTTCTTCTACTTACCTATTTCTTACCCTAACATTTTTTCTTCATTTATTTGGGTGCATTTAGGCTAGCAAACCCTTATTGTATCTTTTTTTTAACAAACTATCTATTTCTAACCTTATATCATCCAAGGGCTCAGATTAAACTCATGAGCTCCTTTTATTTTCTCTACCTATCTAATGATCTGCCAAGATTAAACTGTTTGGTCAGATTTTATTCTCTAACTATAAACATAAAATTTAAAGCATGATATAATCAAGATTAAACAGTTTGATTACCATGGGTTGTGGCATGAATAACAAGCTGCACACAATCATTGTTATGCATAAAAGTAAATAGTAGTGGCATTTAGACTTGCTCACTTTCATGGTCTCTTTTGGTTTATTGGGGTTCATATATTTTGATTTTTTGACCTTTTCTCATTCTTTTTTGTCCTTTGATTATTCTTTTAGGAAATACCCTCTTTGAATTTTTTTTTAATTTTTTAATATGGAAAACATTTGCAGAAAGCAAAGGTATGTAAAATATTACAAGGCTTATCCTTAGTCATTCAAAATTATGACTCCTATTGGTATAGGAACCTAACACAACCCATGCCAGGAAACTGTTGTTTGGCACAGATCGCATCAAGAAGGTTCGCGGACATATAGAATATTGCTTGCTCATCCTCAACTAGATTTAAGGCATTAGACACATGCACTTTCAGCTAAAGAGCCAACATGTCTGACCATTTGAATGTCCTTTATTCAATTTCTTATCAGTTCAACATGACCACCCAACCCTGCAGAAAGGTCTTCGTGCTCTCTTAACAATACAAGCAGCATACAAAGACGACCAAGAGTTGGTAGGCCTTCTTGAGTGATTAGTCTTGTAGACCTTATTGGGTGTCTCCCTCAACTTCGATGGATATTTTACCCAATGATTCATGATGTCTCTAGTGTTCACACTGTTGGTGGGAGTATAGAAGAGTGCATCCATGTGGTTCACCGGTTGTGGCAAGTGATACATCTAATGGTAGTTTTTCATCCTGAAGGTGGCAAGTTGAGTTCCACTAGCACTGCTCAATGTCATCATCTCAGGATCGGTATGTGAGACAATCCAGTGAATGCACATGGGAAGGCGGGGTACCTGCATGTAACCCTGTACAATACTGACTTGTGAATGTTCACATAGACATGTCGATCTTCCTTGAAATTGCCTGCAAAAATGTCCTTTATTTCCTATCATGTTATCTTCATGTCCTTCTCTATGAATAGTTGTGTCTGCATAGATTAGCGAGTTCATTGTCACCTGTTCAACTACATCTCCAGTGTTTCTCTCTGCAGTATCCTTTGATCCAGCTCTCTTGGAAACCATGTTGCATGTAATGTTGAGAAGCTTCTCAACAACTGATGTACCTAGAGACAGAGTGGAGACTCGTGGCAAACAAATGTTAGCTTAAATCAAAAGTACTTCAAGGACCAATCATGCAACAAACTAGGAAACTACTAGGCAAGATTGTATAGTTGTGACTCTCAGAGGTGACAGACTGTCAACTGGATCTGCACATTATGCAGTCCCCACTGCCAGTGAGAGGTATTGGTGACTAGAACTACACGAAGCGTAGTCCAATGTGGCTTGCTCAGGACTGGAACTGTGCAATGCGTAGTTTAGTTTGGCTTGAGCATAGTTGGGGCCAGTTACTGGCAGCCTCTGGGTAATTCTTGGAGCCAAGGTAGAGCCTTGAGTTCCATAAATGCACAATGCATACCGGGAAGAGCTATATCCAGGCCAAGGAAACCCAAAGTTGCCCAAGGGAAACTTGAAAATGATTACATTTGAATGCATGATCGAAGGATGGTGCAGATCTGAGTGAATGGTAATGCATGCAATAAAAAAATGCAATAATTAGTCAAACAGATAAACAACGAAGCTTGTGGGGAGAGTTGCCGCAACGGTGACCGCTAGTGCAAAAACTAGGTTATGCATGTGAAGCTAAAGGTAATATAAAACTTAAAATAGAACTTCTACAAGTTAAAAAAAAAATGAAAACACTAGTGGTCATTCAATAAAATATGCAAAACAACAGTCACACAAGCCAAGGAAACAAAAGCAACATAAAAAGCTGCAAAAGACAAGAAAAGAAAAACTTTCCCGGAAAAGTTGTGTTGACTTGCTAAAGGTTCCTAGATGCCTTGGGAATGCTAGATCTCCAAGATCAAATGTGAAAATGAGATATGGCAGCGTGCATTAAAATATATTTGATCATTTTACGGTTTATGGCATGCATGCCAAAAGTTTAGGAAAAGAGCGACAAGTGGCGATAGTTTCTAAAATTAAATCAAGTGTAAATCCCAATGCTAAAAATAGATCCCTATTTTTAGGGATTATTATTGCTTTTCTGCATTTTTGGGAAGGGTTGCCATGCATGCAAGGATAAATTGCACAGACCTGGGGAACTGAGAAACTTACCGGCACATGCATCAGGTAGCGGCTAAGGGAATGCTTATACGCAATTCCTGGGCCTAGTGGCTCTCGCTGCTTCTCATGCTCTGGGCAATTTCCCAGCTAAATACAAGCTACCAACTAGGTCTATGCATTTCTTGAGCCGAAGCTCACTGTTGGGCTGCACTACGCATTTCCTGAGAGAAAGGTTGGTTGCCCTCTAGGACTGCGTAGATTTCCAAGGCAGTGCAAGAACCAGATTGCAATCAAGTCATGGGGAGGTCAAAGAAAGTAAGAAAACACAAGTTGTATAGAAAAGGATAAACTTGATGAAAGCACAAGTACTTGGGCAGTGCACGACAAGCTACTGAGATTTTAGTAGGGAGGCTCCAAAATGAAACGAAGGTAAAATTTTGGAGGGTGGTTGTAGCTACTACAACATAATGATTATATATAACTTTTTGGAGATCCATGACAATAGAGGGTCTTATTAGAAAGCAAAACTTTTTAAGTGCAACATGGTGTCACTTGTTTAGAAATTTTGTTATAGTGTAAGAGCTTATAATTTTAAAGGGTTTCCCTTGAACAAATTTGAGTTTAATTTCCTTGAATTTTAAGGGAAATCTCATGAAAAGTTTCAAAAAATTAAGTGTCATCATTCCCAATGATTGTAACCATTGGACCCTTAACTGATCCAAAATTAAAAATGTGAAGGTTTCATTAAATGATTTGAAAACTAATTTATTTTTTTTAGGTAATGGATCGTGATTGCAAAAGCACACAAACTCAAGTAAATTTTGCATAATTTTAATAGTTAAAAATGCATAAACATGCAGAATCAAACATAGCAAATTGATAATGGAGTTCACCTCTCTTGGGCTACGTCTCCGAGCCCAACTTCCAATCTTGGTCATTTTTACTATATGCTCAAATTGTCAATTCATCAACATACAAGCTTCAATATGAAAAAATAAAACTTCCGTTACGTCCAGAATGCCCAAAAACCCCTGATTAGGCTCTTCTTGAGCTTGAAAAAGTTCAAAATTGAGCAAGTTAGGCCTCTTTCTTCAAACTGCCTATAAATTGCTCTGTAAAAGTGCTTGTCTCTGAAAATTGGGCAACAAAATCATTTCAGCCCAATTGTTTGGGTGCTTCGGTTGGAACTCTACAGGTCGCAATTTTGATACGCCATTATCGGTGGTGGTTTTGTTGGTTTTGTTACAAAAAAAAGTAATCGTTGGACCGAAGCCCCCTCCTAAACCCGCACTGTTGGTCGTGTGAATTCATGTGACCAAGGAGTGTGGTCCATAGGCAACATGCTCTGCCTAGCCCCACTCCTGGTTCTACACACAGCATATTCCCTAGGCCTTGGGCACAGGCAAGGTGCCATGTGCCCCACCCCCGTCTTCTCTGTCGTCGGTTACGTCCACTCCCATGTGAGCATGACTGACCCTTACCTTCTACCTTAGCTCCAAAATATTCGTCATTAGTTCCATAGATTCCAATGTGACTTTTGGTTGGGCTAACGAGTGCTTCCCTCAACCACTCAACCATTACATGTTAAATAAAATGTGCCCACTTAGTTTAAACGAGAGTCACAGCAGCTCAAATGATATGGCAAATAGTTAGTTGGTTGGAGGTCAAGTGATCGAGCTCAATGTAGGCACATCAGGTGCAATAAAAAAAAAATTGTTCCACCTCCCAGTGCCACATGGTGGCCTCTCATAGGGCCACGTGACACCCTCTGATTGGCCCACATGGTGGCTTGTGATTGGCCCACCACATCAACCATACGCCTAATAACCGCACATCACATGCCCTTATGGGATTGGAGCAGATGTCATATGTACATCCTAGTCATCATGTTGACATCAACACCACATCAGCGTATGGTCTACACAATCAACCCTGCAAGTTGACTTTTTTATGTTTTTCAAAAACTTCAGAACACAATAACTTCCTCATATAGTGTCAGAATAAGGAAATTCAAGTGTCGTTGAATTGAAAATGACAAGATCTACAATTTTGCATCAGTTTTGAGAGATTTTGAGCACTTCCATTTTTAGCATATTTTTATCCCTTGGATCACTCTTCCCCATTGAAATATTTTTGACCACCAAAAGTTTGTTTTTACTTCTAACCCTGTATAGAAATTACCTGCAAAAAAAAACTTAAAACATAGGAAATATATAATGGCAAGACACACAAAATAAACACACATAGATTTCCTTTCAATGTTACAATACATGTATATACATGTTGAAGCATTCATGAACCCTGGATTAGAAAATAATCATAGTTCCCTTGACTGGATCTACAAAATACCATGGGAAAAAAGCAATCATGCCCAAAACCATGTGTGAAAACCATGCACAAAACCACAGGGAAGTTGACCCACCTAATATAGGGTCCAAAAAAAAAAAATCCCTGGAGCGATGCCCCAGACCTCGTAGAGGCGAGCTACCACCCCCCGATAGGGGGGACTGCTTCCTCCCCTGTGGAAAGAATATAACACACACCCAACATTCTCCCACATGTTGTTTTCATTCCACGGGGGGGCACAAGAGAGCATAATCATTGCTCTAGCCCTACAACACCCATTGTTTCTCTACTCCAAGAAAACTTCTCAATGCTCACAGACTTCATCAATGCATCTACAGCATTCTTCAAAGTGTCCACCTTTACCAGCAACACCTTTTTGTCCATATCCCTCTCAAAGTGATACTAAATATCAATGTTCTTTGTCTTTGAATGATAAGCAAGGTTCTTTGCCAAGAAAATTTCACTTTGGCTATCATAGTCTATCCTTATAGCTCATTGTACCAACCCCATACTTGAACACAATCTCTACAACCAAATTGCTTCCTTTCTTACATGCGTGGTTTCCATGTATTCTGCCTCTTTCTCATTCAACTGACTGCACTCACAAATAAGTTAAATACATACCCACTTGCAGATCTTCTTTGTTCAAGATCTCCAACCCAGTCTACATCAACGAATTCGTGGATGTCCAAAACTCTATCTAATCTTGGTCTACCTTGGTGTTGAAGGCCCCAAAAATCGGGTCTACAACAAGGGGGATACCCGCCCGGTCCGAACCTTGGTTGGCAACTCCTTATCCGTTTGGTATAGCGGGTCTGACTGGGGATATGGGACTAGTTTCCCAGTTCAGTGTGTGTGTGTGAGAGAAAGATGGGTATTTCTATTCAAAATGGAATACTTCTATCCTGATTCTAATCTAATGCTATGCTATTGTATTCTAATAAACAGAAAAAAGATCAAAATTTATGCTAACCCGGGGTGTGATTTTTCTTCTATGCGATCTAAAAAGATTTCAAACAATAACTGGTAATAAAGATCATTTAGTTATTATAAGAAAAGAATTTGATAAAGATGAACTACTTCGTATAAAAAGTTAGACGAAACAGTTGTGAAAACATATCGCATAAATGAGATATTCATACACTAAGCATAAATAAATAGTTATCACCGTACAAAAGTGCCAAATGATAGCTCAGGCATCCACGCTATAATATATAAACAACTAAAAACTGAACATCACTTCAACGCATAAGCAGAAATAGTTAAGAGATCAAAGTACCATTTATAACTAGTCCTACTCATGAGCTTCAAGCGACAATTGATTTATCTCTCCTTGATTTAACATCCACTAAGAGTACAGAAGTGCAAAATCAGTAGCAAACATCAAATGCAAATATCAAATAAACCCTATTCCATACATTCATCAAAACCTCCTCGGAGGGTGAAAAAGTGCATGTTCTGAGGACAAGTTTTTGATAAATTTCTGGACCCTTCTCTAAATTCATGAGAAGGGTTTAAATACTATTAACTAAATAACTTATTTACAGAAATTCAGGATTCGGTTTAAATGACCGTCCTTTTTCTAAGCAAAACTATTTCTAAAATTAAATCTAATATCTAACTATTTTTATATTTGCTCCTTAACATTGCAAGCATTCAGTATTTGCCTGAGTAGAGTCGGCTGACTGTCTTCCGTCTTTGGTTGAGTTAAGCAAACAGAATCAGCAAGAGCTGGCACTATCTTCTCAGTAAAATCGATGATATACTTGAGAGTCATCCAACGACTATGTGGCTTTACCATGTATGTCTGGTAATAATCCCATTTCAACTTGGTTAACCCTTGGATTGCTTCTGCTTTTTCTTTATCTTTTTGTTTCCAGTTTGTTTCTATCGTTGCTTTTTTGCAATTTTCAGGGCTTGCAGGTGACTGAGTAATTAGAAGCCTTCCTTTTCGAGCAAGTTTTCTTAGAGATGCATGAAGAAGCCTTTCGTTCCTTGATCCAGGCTTCCCTGATGCGTTTTTCACCTCTTGCGCCTTTTTCTCTTATCGGGTATAAAGCTCAAAATTTGTAAAAATAGTGATTCTGGGAGCTCTTGACCCTGAGCATTAAACTGTATGTTTCTGGTATTAGCATCATTCAGTACCCATTCAACCATGGATGTATATGAGAGATCTGTGATGGATGCCTCAGAAGAGTTCTACGTCTCTTTCTCTTCCTTAAGTAGATTAGGTGTGCCTTCCCAAATGGACATTGGAGTACTACCTTTCCTCCTCATAGTTTCCTGCATACTACCTTGTATAACGCTTTGTCCTTCATTCCTGCAGTTTACAAATGAGGTGGAAGTAATGAATAAAATAATGACAAGAAAACTTTAAATGCCGAAGACATGCAAAAACACGCCACCTTACGTGAACTAGTTCTTCGAAAAACACAACACCATACTTCATTAACAACTGGTAACAACTCATTAATTCGCATTAAAGTGCATAACCAGTTCTTGGCCTAAAAGAGTTTTCTCGAATAATGAGCCAGAACCAACTGCGATGGAGAGGTCTTGCAATTTTTCTTTGTGATATCACAGATCGCTGCATCGCATTATCGCAATTTCATCGTGTTGTTCTATTGCAAGGTTTCTTAGTCGCAATATCGCAATATCGCTTGGTCGCAATATCGCAAGATCGTAGATCGCTTAATTGTTATAATCATTATGTGTAATTTATGCGATTTTTGTGATGTGCAATATGCGATATCGCATATCGGCGATTTTAAGGTTTTTCAATGTGAGTGTTCATTAATGCATGCGATGCGATGCAGTTTCGCGTCGCAATCTCATGTTTTTTATCATTTTGGCTCATTAGAAGGTACCTTATCATTCTTTGCGCGATGCGATATCTCTTAAGGAGTGAATTTACTTTCTTCATCATGAAACTTAAGCTTTTTAGATTCTTCACAAGTATTTTCCTAAGTCCATGATGTTGTAAGTTTCATCTAAAAGGAAATATAAACACTAATTGACTTTTTTTAATTTTTTACTAAGGGTCCCCACTTATTTAGTATTAAAAATAACACTTCATAAGGAGGGAGGTTGTTGGTGGCCACAAAAATTGGCGATTCACTTGGAAGAACCAGTTATCTCTGTGTTTCTATTGAATTTTTTCAACTTCCAAAACGAAAAAAATTTCAGAAAATTAAACTTTATTATGGAAAGATAAAGTACATTATGCTCTAACCTGTTAATGACATTTTGTTTCAGCTATTTTCAACTTTGATTATTTACTCCCTCAAGTTAGTCCTTGTATTTACATCAGTCATTATTTGGTCTGTAAAGATAAAACAAAGTCTTCTCTGTAAACCAGTTTTAAATATGCTCATTTGTCGTAGGTAGAGTCTCTGCTTCTAGCAGGCGTTTATAGCCTCGACAGGGTTAACTGTTACCCAGCAATGATCATGTATCCTACTTAAAGAAACCTACAACTCTAAAAGAAGAATCCACATCCACACTTATTACTTTGATTTTCTTTTTACTCTTAAAGAACAATGTCTTGGTCTGATAGCCAATTTATGACACAGTCATTCACTCGATTTATAACTTTGCTAAACAAGTTGGCTCGTGATGAGACCTCTCATTCTTCAAGATGAAGTGTATCCTTGGATTGTTCCTCTGAAAGTTATGATTTCCTTAGCAGGGAGGAAGTCATTGTTTCCTTTAGATAGCTTTGGATGACAATGGTAGAGTTTTTGGAAGTAGTTGTTCTACAAAGAATCTTTATTTTATTATTGATACCTTTCATTGCACTGACATAAAATAATTTCTTCGCTTAAAGGTTGTTTTCATCAAACTTTATGAAGTTGAAACTAGTGTCATATCTAGGTTAGAGTCTTTAACTGTTTCTTTCAATAATAAAGATCAATTTACCAAAAGATTTGCTATTTATACAAGCGAAAAATCAAAATCTGAAAGAGAGTTGGTGCCTTTTTTGCAAATGCCTAATGTAACCATTCACAACTGATTTTATTATGAAAAGAAAAACTATTACTCTACAAAAATAGAAGAATAATCTTCTATGGAAAATATTTCTTAAGAATTTGTTTGTTGACAGGCAAAGAGTTTCTTTTACCTACTAAATCCTATAACGCAAACGTTGATGGACCTATGACTTCTACAATTTGAAAAGTACCAAGCCACATTCTTTGAAATTTTGTATGTTTCCCCTTTTCTTCATGTGCCTTGTCCCATTTTAAAACTAACTCTCCCATCTGAAAATCTTTTCTGGTCATTATGTTTGAATCAAAAGAGGATTTTACTAGTGCTTGATGATGAGCATGTGTTTTCTTAGCATGTTCTCCTTGTTCTTCTAATTTGATTATTTCCATTTGTCTTAGGTGTAATGAGGAAGTTGGTACTTCATCAATGTATTGAACTAGAGACAAAGAGGGAATTGCTAAATGAGTCAGAAGAACCACTTCTTTCCCATAAACTAAATTAAAGGGAGAAGTGTCGATGGAAGCTTTTCTCGTTATTCGGTCTGCCCACAAAGAATATATTAAAGATTTATACCAATTTTTATGATTTTGGTCTATTGTTCTTTTGATAATCCTGATTAGGTTTTTATTTGTAGACTCGGCTAACCCATTGCCCTGTGGGTAATAATTGGCCGAATATTTAAGTTTGAATCCTCTTTTAAGTGCAAATTCTGTCATCGCATTTCTAGAAAAGTATGATGCGTTATCAAACATTAAATCGGAAGGCAATCCAAACCTGGTGATTATAAATTGATCTATGAACTCAATGATATTTTCAGCATTATCCGTCTTGAGTGGAACTGCTTCTACCCACTTAGTAAAATAATCTGTTGCTGTAAGGATATATCTATGCTACTTGGAAGAGTGAGGAATGATCTCACCTATTATGTCCAGTCCCCACTGACTGGAAAAGGTTGCTCGATGTTTGAACTGGTTGTAACGTGGTAAGGCATGGCTTCTTTTGTTCTCCAGCAGTTGTTTGGCAGACTTGACATTTCTCACGATTTAGTGCGAGTCTTCTTGCATAACGTGGCGGCCAGTAAATACCTTACGTGCAAGATTTTATGTGCAGTAGCATCTCCAGCATAGTGTCCGCCTGCTGGCCCATCGTGGAGTTCCTGCAAAACTTTTTTAGCTTTAGATTTCTCAAGACATCTAAGGAGAATAGAATCATAATTTATTCTAAAAAGGATATCATTTATGAGCTAATATTGTTTGGCTTTCAACCTTAGAGCTCTTTTCTTAGTATGATCGAGGTGTGAAGGAGCATACCCATTCTTAAGATAATAAATGATATCAGCGTATAATGACTCTGCATCGTTTAGGATTTACCTCGTACATTTGTACCTCTACAGATGGAATTTCAGAAATTTGCGACGCTCCAACCAGCATTTTGCAAAAGCCTTGACCTCTTACAATGTTTGTTGGTTTAATTTCTATGTCATATTCTTGTAAGGCAGTTACCCAATTGGCCCTCTTCTCACCCACATCCTTTTGTACTAGAAGATTCCTTACCGCTGGAAATGGTACTATAATTTTGGTATGGGTTTTAAGTAGAAAAGGTCTGAAGTATTTGATCGCTTTGAAAACAGCATAAGCATGTTTCTCCACATCTGAGTAATTTAATTCAACACCCTGCAAATTTGAACTGAAAAAACAATTGGTGCTTCCGCCTTTTCTTGATTCGTTTGAGTAAGTATCGCAGCATATGACTTATCTGAGGCAAATGTGTATAAAATAAAAGGCTCTGAAAAATTCGGAGTTGCTAAAGATGGAGCATTAATAATAGCCTGTTTGATCAGGTTGAATGCTTCATGTTCATCTTGGCCCCATGTAAAATTAGAGTTCTTTTTTTATCATGGTTTGTAAAGGAGATATGATTCGTGAAAAATATGGAACAAATCTCTTTACAAAATTGATTTGACCAAGGAAAGATTGCATGGCTTTTTTGTTATGAGGTAGGGATATTTCAAAAATTTCTTTGATTCTGTCAGAATCGATGTGAATTCTAGATTTTGACACTATGAATCCTAGAAGTTTCCCTTCACTTAATGCGAAAAAAGATTTCTTTGGGTTAAGTGAAATTCCATACCTTAAACATCGTTGGAAGATTTGTTTCAAGTCTTTGAGATGGTCACTTCATTTCTTGGAATACACGGTTATATCATCCAAATAAATTACTACAGATTTATTGACTAAACCTTTAAATGCAATGTCCATGGCTCTCTGAAATGTGGCACCAGCATTAATCAAACCAAATGGCATCTTTCGATATGCATATGTGCCCCACTTAGTTCTGAATCTGGTTTTCAATTGATCATCAGGATGTACCAACACTTGATTGTATCCTGAAAATCCATCCAAGAAAGACATTAATTCTGAGTCCGCCACTACTTGCAATATCTGCTCCATAGGTGGTAAGGGAAAATTGTCTTTTTGATAGGTTTTGTTAAGATTTCGAAAGTCAATGCAAATTCTAATATCTCTGTTTTTCTTTCTAAAAGGTACCATATTGGAGACCCATTTAGAATGTCTGATGGGAAAGATTATCTTGGCTTTCAACAGCTTATTGAGTTCGGTTTTTATCTGATTTTCTAAATTAGGATGGATCTTTCTCAATCTTTGTTGGACAGGTTTTTCATTATCGGTCATTGGAATAGTATGCTGGATGATGGAAGTGTCGTATGTTTTGAGTTCATCATAGTTCCAGGCAAAAACGTTTTTGTATTGTCTCAAAAGACAAATATATGCTAGTTTTTCTTCAGGGGCTAGGCCAAGGCCTAGATTTATGTTTTGGGGTTTGGCATCGGTTCCTAGGTTTACTAATTCGTAATTCAAAGTTGAACTTTGGAGCTTTGAATTGGTAGACCTTTTAAACCGATCTTTCAAATCGTACAAATCTTCTAACTTGACCACTGACTTAGGTATAGCATTGTTCGTGCTAACTAGTTGCAATTGTCGATCATGTTGGTCTTCGTCAATTATTTGATTGGAGTAGGATCCTTCAGATGTAAGGAAATTTATGATATCAGGATCGTCGTTAAATATTCTCCAATTTGTGATGCTATCAGGAATAGAAGGTCTAAATATTAATTCAATTGAGAATCTATCTGGACTAAAATCTTCCGAAGGAATGAGCTTAGAAGCTACGTTAGCTAAAAGGTTAGCGCTTGCATTCTGGAGTCTGGGAATTGATGAAATATTGAATGTTATAAAATGCTCAGTCAGATCTTGAACTAAAGATTGATAGTGTTTTAAATGACCAGATAAGCAATGTATAGTATTCTGTACCTGTCTGACTACAATTTCAGAGTCTCCGAAGACTTGGAGGTACTTGATGTCTAACCTGATTGCTTTGTACAACCCTTGGACTAAAGCCTCATATTCTGTTGTATTGTTGGTACAGTCAAATTCGAGCCTGCATGTTAACATGATTTTATCTCCTTCTGGACTAATTAGCACGCATCTTGCTCTTGCTCCTTCGTTAGATTTAAAACCATCAAAAATTAATTTCCAAAAGAAATATTTATTTACAGGTCTATCTAGAAAATTGATACATTTTGAACTATCCAATTGAGAAAAAATTTCGACTTGGGACAAAACAGAATGTTCTAAATAAGGTGACATATGAGCATTAAAATTGCCGAGAAAAGAATCCACTGAGTAATTGCCAATTATGCTACTGTTATATGCTATTGGTTCATTTTCCCCCTCTAATTCCGTTACTATGTACTTCTGATGTAATTCTCATTCAACTTTTATTTGATTTGGCTTACCATTGTAAGGCAGCCACATGTGCGACCAGTCAGTTGCAAAGTATCCATGCGGTTTTTCTTACCAATCCCTACTAAGAATTAAGCCATAAAATTCAGGGATATTAGCGACTAAAATGTCAATAACTTGACAAACCTTCGGGTTGGATGACAGCCTTATGGTTACTTGATTTAGTTCGCCAATGACTTCGACTTGAGATCGATCTAGCTGAACTATGCGAACAGCGGATTTCTGTGGTTGAACGTTTAATTTGGTGCATATGGACTTTCGTAAAATATTCGATGAAGCACCAGAATCCACTAAACAATTGTGTACACTTTTGTTAAAAAATTTGTAAGTAAGGAGAAACGGGGGAGTATGAGATCTCGATCTTCCTCCAATTAAAACGATGTCGTTTGGATCAATCCTGTTAGTCATATTAGTTGGAGGTCTTCCCATGTTCTGGGAAGCTTGAGAAATTACAGCGGCAGGCAAAGGTGCAACTGGCACATCATGTAATTCTTTCAACATTATCTTTTGTTGATGCTTTAACTTGTTCAATTCATAAAGAGTGATGTTGGCCCTAGTCTTTTTCATGTCTTCTATAATATTGTACTCCATTTCATCTGAAACGATCAGTGTTTTAGATGGAGTTGGTGAATCTGTTTAGACTGGGCTAGTTTAAGTCGCTTTAGATGTCGTTTTCTTTGTTGCGACTTTATCCTTTGTTGCAAAGCTTGCGCTCTTTGGTTTTGGGGTGGTTTGCGGAGGATCAAGCTAATTTCTACTTCATGTGTTAACTGGGAAAACTTCTTGATCTTCTTCTTGTGGGAGGATGAAATCCCACATTCCTTGTAATTCTACAACTTCTTCATCATCGGTTTTCCCTTCAGTAGATTTCAGTAGAGTCAGCTGACTGCCTTCCATCTTTGGTTGAGTTAAGCAAACAGAATCAGCAAGAGCTGGAACTATCTTCTCAGCAAAATCGATGATATACTTGAGAGTCATCCAACGACTATGTGGCTTTACCATGTATGTCTGGTAATAATCCCATTTCAACTTGGTTAACCCTTGGACTACTTCTGCTTTTTCTTTATCTTTCTGTTTCCAGTTTGTTTCTATCATTGCTTTTTTGCAATTTTCAGGGCTTGCAGGTGACTGAGTAATTAGAAGCCTTCCTTTTCGAGCAAGTTTTCTTAGCGATGCATGAAGAAGCCTTCTGTTCCTTGATCCAGGCTTCCCTGATGCATTTTTCACCTCTTGCGCCTTTTTCTCTTATCGGGTATAAAGCTCAAAATTTGTAAAAATAGTGATTCCGTGAGCTCTTGACCCT
>APFE030734735.1:110481-204519 GCA_000404065.3 Pinus taeda
TTTTTTCAATATAATTAATTGAATTAAATTAATTTTGAAAAACCCTAAATGATTCATACCTCATTCCCATTTTATTTTACTTTTATTTTTTATTTATTTTCATGAAAAGTTATTTACCTAGTTATTACTAACCTATATGATTAATCACATTTTATTTTTCTATTAATTTTTATTTATATTTTTATATTGATTTAATTGTAAAGAATTAAGCCATTAATTTAATTTAATTTAATTAATTAAATTAAATAATTCGCATTAATTAATTAATTAATTAATAAACCAAACCTTCTAAATGGAAGGTCCTTTTTGTTCTTATGCTTCCAAGGGTCTCGAGGGGTTTATCTGTCTGATCAGGGGAAACCAGTTTCCACTGATTTCACTTCCATTGTCCCTGTTGAGGTTCTGCGGAAATTTCATAATTTCAATGGCCTCTCTGATTTTTCTTTTATGATAATTGTCCTCTCTTGAAATTACCTTGGCGTCTTCCAAACACATATGATGTTTGGTCTTGGATGAGTGCTCTACAAGGGCTGATGTACGGGATCTTTCATTCTTTATGTCAACCGTGTGCTCCTTAAGCCTTGTTTTCAGAGATCGACCTGTTTCCCCAATATAACTCCTACCACATGAGCAATCGATCTTGTACACTCCCTTGAGTTGTTGATGATCAATGTTATCCTTAACCGACCTCATCATCTGCCTTATCGTTCCACATGTTGTAAATTGAGTGTCTATGTTTTTCTTTTTTTAAATTTTTGCAATCTTATCGGTAACCCCTTGGATGAATGGAAGGTAAACCCACCCCTGATTTTCTTTCTTGTCTTCAGGGGTACACTTAGAGAGGGCCCTGTCTTGAGCCCTTCTTATAGATCTCTTGATACTCCACTCCTTGTATCCAATGTTTTTGAAGACAGAGGTTAAGTGTTCAATCTCGTCTTTTAGGTGATCATGGTCAGAAATCCTGAAAGCTCTAACAGCCAGGGTGTTTAAAACACCAGATTTCTGGGAGGGATGATGGTAAGAGTCAACATGAAGATAGCTATCAGTGTGAGTTTTCTTCCTATAGACCTGGTGTCCCAAAGTACCATCCTTCCTTCTACTGATCAGGACATCTAGAAAGGGGATCTTACCATTCTCTTCAAGCTCCATAGTAAATTTGATTTCAAAGGATAAAGAGTTAAGATGATTGAAGAATTTCTCAAGCTCTGCTCTACCATGAGTCCAATTCAGGTTGGTGTCATCGACAAATCTTTTCCACCATGCTAGCTTCAAGTGGAATGAGTCAAGGGCTTTTCTCTCAAAGTACTCCATGTATAGGTTGGTGACAATAGGTGAGAGCGGGGAACCCATGGCAACTCCAGAAATTTGTTAATAATAGTGATCTTGAAAACTGAAAAAATGGACCGTAAACAGATTTCTGCAAGCTTCGTTATTTCAAGATCAGTGGCCATCTTTATAACATGCACAGCTTCATCAAGGGGAATCTTTGTAAACAAGGATACGACATCAAAGCTTACTAGAATATCATCTTTATCCACCCTTTTATCCTTAATAAGCTTAACAAAATCGGTTGAGTCTTTTATGAAGGAGTCTGTGTTACCAACCAGAGGTTTTAGGATCTTAGCTACATACTTAGCTAATTCATATGTAGGGGAACCAATGGTGTTAACAATTGGTATAAGAGGGACCCCTTCCTTATGGATTTTTGGTAATCCATAGATTCTAGGAATAACCTCACAGGAGGGAATCAACCTCTTTTTTATTTCATCTTCCAGGTTGGTTTCCATGATGGCTTTCTTGACCTACTTTATCACCTTGGGAATAGGGTTAGAATTGACCTTTCTATGACTTCCACAACTCAAATGCTCATTCATTTTATGAATGTAATCTTCCTTGTTTAACACAACGGTGGCTCCACCTTTATCAGCTTTAAGAACCACTATTTTATCATTATTATGGAGAGATTTCAGAGCCTCTCGCCCTTCTTTATTAAGGTTACTCTTTGGGCATTTAGACTTCAACAAAGCTAGGGAACATTCTTGTCTTAATATCTCCCTGTCGTTTGGTGAAAGAGCTTGAGTCCCCTTCTCAATGTTGCAAATGATGCTTTCAAAAGGAATGTTCTTAGGTGAGACCGCAAATCCCAAACCTTTGCTCAAGATTTTGATTTCTTCAGGATTGAGTATTATAGATGAGAGATTCACAACCCTTTTATCATGCGTATTCGGAATAGAGGGGTTCCCAATCACAACCTTATCATTGTTGTGATTATTCTTGGAAGCATTATAATTATTAATCATCCCATGGTTTGAATTATTTTTAGCATCGAAATTTTTACCTTCTAAGCCACTTTGGTTCTTATGAATATTATAATCATTCATAATTCCTTTAGCATTACCCACGTTATTAATTATTACATCCCTCTTAACTTCTGATGTGCTGGAGATGTTAACGTCATAACTATCAACACAGGGTATTATGTTGTGTTCCACGTTGTAGCAGGTATCCTTGCTTCTATCCACATTACCCACGTTGTTAACCATTATTCTATCTGCATTACCCACATTATTAACCAATATCCTATCCGCATTACCCACGATATTATCCTTATTAACATTACCCTTATTAACTAATTGATTTTTTTTAATTTTTTACTAAGGGTCCCCACTTATTTAGTATTAGCAATAACACTTCATAAGGAGGGGGGTTGTTGGTGGCCACAACACTTGGTAGCATAGACCATAATCACTAGTGCCACACAAATACCTGAAAACCTGCTTCATTGTTGTCCAATTCTCCTTCCTTGGTTTTGACATAAACCGGCTTAATACTCCCACTGCATGTGCAACGTCTAGTCTATTACATACCATTATATACATCAAGTTAACAACTTCAATTGTGTATGGAACATGAGACATGTCCTCTTCCTCTTCTTGTGCCTTGGGACATTGTTCAGAAAATAACTTTACACCTACAAGAATAGGAACCTTCACGAGTTTACTATCCTACATATTAAACCTCTGCAATATTTTCTCGACATACTTCCTCTGGTTTATCCAGAGCTTCCTTTTTGCCCAGTCTCCTTTAATCTCCATGCCCAAAATATAGTTTGCAGCACCAAGATCTTTCATGTCGAATTTGGAGGAAAAATGGGCCTTCAAATCCTGGATAATTTCTTTATTATTCCCAATCAACAACATATTAGCTAGATACAGGACCAAATAAATAACATGGTCACCAATTAATTTAAAATACATGCAGTGTTCCACTTTGCTTCTGGTGAAGACAAGTCCCGGTATATATGTATTGAATTTTTGATACCACATCCCCGGTGACTGTTTTAACCCAGACAAAGACTTTTTAACCTGCATACCAATTATTTCTTACACTTCACTGCAAAGCCTTCAGGTTGCTTCATGTAGATCTCTTCTTCCATATCCCTGTGAAGAAATGTTCTCTTCACATCCATTTGTTCTACCTCAAAGTAAAAAAGCAGCAACAATAGATAAAATTAATATAATAGAAGCTACCTTGGTAACAGAAGAAAATATATCACCAAAATCAATTCCCGACACCTAGGAATAACCCTTTTCTACCAACTGAGCTTTACATTTCTCCACCTTGCCTTATGTATTCATCTTCTTCTTAAACACCCATTTGCTTCCAATTAGTTTCCTTCCAGTCGGCAACTCCACCAGATCCCAAGCCTCATTTTTGTACAAAGATTCCATTTCATCAACCATGACCTCTTTCCAAAGTTTACCATCCTCTGGATCCATTGCCTCCCTAACAGTGTTGGGATCATCATTAGTAATCAATAAAGAAAAGTTTGAACAAAAAGTAGATGAACTATACCTTTCTAGTTGCCTTCTTTCTCAAACGGATCTTCTTACGACTAGAGTTTGTGGCTCTTCATATTCTGATTCTTCTTTTGCTATAGAGTCTGATTCTTCTTCCTTTAGCTCAAACTCTATCTTCTCATGTTCCTTTGATAGGGCTTCATGTTTAATAACATCTTTCACCTCTCTAAACACCACATCTCAATTGTACACAACCTTCCTTGTTTTTGGGTTCCAAAGCTTATAACCTTTTAAACCATCCTTATACCCAATAAAGATGTACCTTTCAGATTTACTATCCAACTCTTTTCTCCTCTGGAACATGTACATATGCATCACAACCAAATACCCTCAGATGTGAAAGAGAGGGCTTATTACCAGTCCACACCTCTTATGGAGACTTATCCTCCAATGTTGATGAAGGTGATCTATTAATCAAGTAACATGCAGTCTCCACCACCTCTGCTTATAATTCTTGTCCTAACCCGACAACGCTGAGCATGCTTTTCCCTTTTCCATCAACGTCATGTTCATTCTTTCTGCAACTATGTTTTGTTGAGGTGTGTATGGAGTAGTCCTCTTTCGTGTTATACCACACCTCTTAAGAACTCTTCAAATTCCTTCTTGCATAACTCTCCACCATTATCTGTCCTCAACGCCTTTATCTTCTTCTCTCTCTGGTTTTCCACCAGAGACTTAAATTCTTTAAACCCATCAAAGACTTCAGATTTAGTCTTGAGGAAATATATCCATGTATTCCTTAAGAATTCATCTATAAATGATGCATAGTACACAGACTTACCCAGTGATGGAACCAACACAGGTCCAAACACATCATTATGCATAAGCTCTAATATCCATTTCGCCCTCTTAGCACTAGAGGGGAAACTCACCCAATTTTTCTTCCCGTACACACAATGTTCACAGAAATCAAAATCCAGAGAGAAATTAGACATACCTTCGACCATAGAATTACCATGAAGTATTCGAAGGCCCTTCTCTCCAATATGTCCAAGCCTTTGATGCCATAGAATGGTCTTTTCTCTAGAGACCATACGGTTGTTTTCTCCACTTCTAGGAACCACAGAACTATTGCACCCATCAATAACAATACTACCCAAAAGCTTGTATAGAGTTCCAATCCGAACTCCCCGCATCAATACCAGAGCTCCCCGAACCATCTTATAAGTATCTTTCTCAAACAATGTTTTTACACCTACATCATCGATCTTACTTACAGAAATTAGATTCCAAGCCAATGCAGGAATATGCAGAACACCCGGAAGTGCTCTAATCCTTCCACCTTACAACTTTAGCTTGACTTTTCTGTGATCGATGATTCTAGCCTTCCTATCATCCCCTAAGAAGACATCACCACGATCATATTTATCATACTCACATAACCACTCCCTATGGGGAGTGAAGTGAAAGGATGTATCTGAGTCAATCGACCATTCCTCGTGATCTACATATGTAGTTGGTGAAGAAGCCAAGTACACATCCCCACCTTCATTTGAGGTGGTTTATGCCTCTATGGAAGGAGCATCATCATATCCCTTTCCTCTCTCAAGACCTTTAGAGCTATAGTCCTTTTTGAAGTGCCCTTCCTTTCCACATTTCTAGCACACCTTTACAGGTTTTCCTAGATATTTAGATCTCCCTCTAGATTTAGATCTCCCACTCAAGGATTTATTTTTTTTCTATTATGGGACCGTCCTCAAGAAATGAATCACCATTCTCTAGCCCTGCATACTTTTTTATCTCATCTCCTTCGACAACAAGGATGAGACTATTTCATCAAACTGCAAGGCAGTCGCATTGCTACCTATTGCAATAACCAGATTATCCCACGAATCTAGTAGAGAACACAACAAACTGATGCACTTATATTCATCTGAAGTTTTTATATCAATAGATAAAAATTGGCTTACCATAGTATTAAAGGAATTCAGATGCTTTGTCGTTGTCTCCATGCTTCATCCTCAAGTTATGCATATTTTCCATAGGAACAGTTTATTCACTAGAGACTTAGATTGGTACAAAGTCCCTAACTTGTCCCATAAATCCTTTATCGAAGTGTCCCCTGATACATTCAACAATATTGAATCTAAGATACACAACAGTATTGTGCTCTTTGCCTTCCGATCCAACTTCACCCAATCTTCAGCTGACATTGTCGTTGGTTTAGTACCTGGATCTACCGTGAGCCACTAATCTTTATCCAACAACAAATCCTCCATCTTGATTTTAAACAACTCAAAACTTTGACCACTAAATTTCCCAATCTCTATCTGTCCACTACTCTCCATCTTATTTCACCACAAGAATTGATCCCACAGATCTCCCATTGAACTAGGTCAACCACAGGCCTGAGAAAAACCCCTCAGTAGCAAAGGCGTATTCTTGAAGCCAAAACAACTCCAATACCAAATGTAGGTTTTAACCCTGTACAAAAATTACCTACAAACAAATTCTTAAAACACAAAAAATATGCAATGGTGAGAAACATAAAACAAATACACAAAGATATTCCCCTGGATCCCAAAATTGGGACTACCAGATTTATTTTTCATTATATTCCTTTCAATGCTACAATATATATATATATATATATAGTATATGTCGAAGCATACATAAACCCCAATCCATTAACCCTAGATTAGAACATAATCATAGTTCCCTTGACTGGATCTACAAAATACCATGGGCACAAAACCATCATGCCCAAAACCATGTGTGAAAACCATTGGATTGAGAAAAAGTTCCTTTCATAGAAACTTCGCAATCACTGCTCCACCTCCATGAAGTCACTGCTCCTCTACTCTATGCGGACCTTGTTTCATCTATTTTCAAACTAGATCCCAAGAATTTCTGCTCAAACTGATCCATCTCTGTAATATGACCTATAATAGCAAGACATTATGATATCAACCAAAATAATACCACAAATATGTGCTCTCAACACTAGAAAAATAGTGGCCACATCAAATTTCAATACTATCAAACCTTCACATCAATATAATGCTACATAATATAATTAACATCATAAGACACTATGGTTATGTTCTAAATGCATCAGCAACTCCTATAATAAAAAAAAGGTGAGAGTCACCAAAAAAAACACTATCTAGTAGCATACAAAAGCTCTCCAAACAATCTCTACTCCAACAACATCAAATCTGATCTATTCTGCAGCATGCTTCAGTTTTGCTCCATTCTTTTCCATTAACACTCACTCAATGAAGTATTTATGCTCTCCAATAGGTACAAAACATAATCACTCTTTGCAACCTTCTCTTACACATATGCACTCAACATCAATCATCACACAACTCCCAAGTGATGAATATAAAACATGTAGGGTGAAATTGAGCTTGGGGCTAGGATCAAGGGTGCACAAATTGGACCAAATAAATCCACTAAGACCACTACTTGTGCACTAAATGAGTTCACTTCAATGGAGGACCCTTTCAAACCATTCCCGACCTTTACAACTAATTCTAGAAGCCTCTAGGAATTTCTATGCTAATTTCCTTCCGATTTTTGCAAGGAATGTGGAGAAATTCTCATGAAATTCCTCATTCGCATGCATAACACTAAAAAAACTTGATTGGAACCTTCAATCACTCCCATAGGCCTATATTCCAATAATTAGAGCCTTTCAGTCGCTCTTACAAGCTTGCCTCCATGCAACTGGGACTAACAATGAAGAAAACATCAAGCCTTCAGCTCAGAAGCTCTACCACATGTTTTATGCTCTTCTTTAGCTCTTGTACATGCCTACAAACCTCTGACATTGCCTCTGACACATCTGCAAGTGGATCAAACATGTCTCCCAAGTTGACCTAAAAGGGCCAACAAACAAGGTTGGCAAGAGTGCCAACGAGTTCTCCACTCTCCAAGAATCATCTCCACAAGCAAAAACACCTCTAACGGACCTATAATACTCTATAGTGAATCTCCATCATCAAACATATATCCATCATATTGCAACAAATCATCTCCATGAGCATAAGCATGAAGACCTAGATGAAGACTTAGTTGCCAACTCAACTAGTGTGCCAATCATCATCTCCATCACATGCAAATTTGCATCATCCACCTATAGAAAAATCAAAAATCAAACCAATTGCATCATTTGACCATCATCACTGAAATCATACTATTGACATCAATTCCAACAAAATCATCCCATTTCCAACTCAACTAGCTATAAGCATGCTACAATGAAGGCATCCATATATCAGTTAGGCTACATGGGGTTGACATAAATGCCAACATGAGCTAGCTACCACCATGAACCAATGAAAACATCAACTAGTTGGAAACGTGCACACCATAATGCCAACAATATCCACCTTTGGCATTGATCAAAACCACACACAAACTCCATATCATCATCCTCTATCACCACCCCTTTAACATCAATGAAAAAGGGACAACTCCATCTGAATAGACAGCCAAAACTAAATCACAAATACTGGAGAAACTAACATGGCTGAAAAATAATTCATATCAACAATAATCCATGGCTCCATACAAACAAAAAATGTGATGATCCCCAGTATTGCAACAAGAATGTTGCAAATCACAAGGCTACCAACTTAAATTATCAGCATGGGGCTCATACAAACTTAACAGGTGTTGGTACTATATATGTAGCATGAAATGTGTCCTTATTTCATTGATATTATGCAATGAAGTGAATATCATGAAATCAAACACTAACCTAATTGAAAAAATGGAAACATTAGTCTACTTGTAGAATGTAAATTAATACTCTAATTGCAGAATGTGGAATGTTGTTTTGGAAAAGGAAATTTGATATTTTCAATAATAATGTTTGTAACTGAAACCGTAAGGAAGCATGAATTCGAGAATAAATTATAATCTACTTTTCATTGATGAATCACCCTTTTTATCGTTGCGTTCAAAGAAACTTCACTTTAGTATCAGAATCCATGTACATTTCATATGAAAACATTCATTATTATTCAAATGTGGAAATTTATCTTCTACTTCCGATTGCATATTAATACTTACAGTGAAGGAAAGGTAGGTCTAGAGTGGTATTTGGTATTCCTCAATCATGGATTGAGATCCAGGGGTCATGATTGAAGCCTAAGAGATAAAACCAAGCTTTTGGAGTAGATCTGGTCAAGTTTACATGTGTTACATGAGTGCTAACGAAGGCCCTATTTTGCTACAAGAGGCCCTATTTTGCTACAAGAGGAGATAATTTGCCAAATTCCCAAGTAAATCAAATGAAAATGGGATGGGAAATTTTTTTTATTAATTATGATGTCTTAGGACTCCATTCCAAGTGGAATCACTCCAAAATACCATTATTGTGAGGTGCTAAAAAAATAGCAGAAAATTACTACTCTTAAAAACTGGAAATTCAAGAACTAGTGAGCTAGTTAACCTACCAAATTCCTAACCTAATCAATTCCAAATTCTATGTGGTAAATTTTGTTATTAACTTGAATGTTTTTATGACCCAATACAAGTGGAATCAACTCAAATGAAGATCATTAACGCATTCTAAAAAATATTTGAAATTACTACTCTTTTGCTACAAGGGACTTCTAGAAATTCTAGATTCATGAACAAGTAACCCAATCCAAGTAGCTCAATGATGAAGATGAATTTTCAAAGTTTCTCTAAGGATGTATCATGATTGTGACTCTTTAAATTACCTGCAAAACAACTCACTTCACTCATTTAACCAATGTAAGCTACAACAAAAGAAGCATGAATAGTAAATGCAAAAATAAGAGATGCAAGTGAAAAACACATCCAAAGGACATAAATAAATTATAAAATATGGATATGAGGCTGCTAGGATGCCCAAGCCTAAGGAAAATTAGATTAATATGAAGGAAACCAAGCTTTAGAATCTAAAAATTGCACCAAACTTCAATATTTGAATCAATCCAAGTACATCCCTACTAGAAATGAAAGTGGAGCTGCTTAATAACAATTTTTCGCCACAATAAGACTGATAAATACATGCCCATAGAGGAAAATTTGAATTGGTACCTATACAAAGTGACGAGGAAGCATTCTCCTTGAAAGGAGGCAGATTTCCCCTTCAAAATCCCTCAAAAAGTGGATCTAGTTCTCAACACTAGGAATTTGCATTAAATGACTAGGAACACATTCCTAAATTTTCTAAATCACTTGAGCTCCATAATTTGTCCAATAATTTCATAACATATTATTCATTTATTATCCAATCTTGATACTCCTGTAGTAGGGAGCAAGTCCCTAGATTATCTCCTCCTTCAAATCTTCATAATCGAACCAATATTCTATAAAAATAAATAATATTAGGCACAAATATGCAATTATCTCTAAACCTTCCTAATGAATATATTAAAGTTAAAAATATGTCATCTAATGCAAAAAATAGAGGTTTAATGTGTTGAAGGATGGTCAAATGGTCCTTAATTTATCTCTGATTTGGAGTGCCATCAAATGAACCAATCATCATCCAGAGCATCATACCAACCATCAACCTCTAGCGGCGAGCAGTGATATCCCAACATGAGGCAACCATACAAGCATCATTGAGTAGCATCATAATGAACAACATCATGCAAGAATATTCACATGAAGGCATAATCCAACTTCTCCATAGCAGCAACCACCAAATATCTTTGATCATGACATGAGGCCAAGAACCCTAATTGTCATAGTACAGCATGAGGCAAACCATGAACACCTCTAGGTGGATCATAATACCAAAAATTATGGCTGAAGTAAGTAAGAGTAAATAGATTCTCCCCTTGAATACATGTCATCTCTAACATCAGCTCCAACCTGAAATGAACCACTTCTGTTGCAAACATTGCTTACTTGCCAAGAAAGAAGCACCATATGGACCAAGACTCCACATGACCATGACTCATATGACATATACAACGATACATGCATGGTTGTACCAGTAATACAAAACCTCATACATAATCTCTTATGACCTCATGACTCATGACTAGAAGGCCTAATGATAAGTACATGGCTTCATGAGAATTTTACATGGATATATCAATAAATACATGGCTACTATGATCATCTCTTATGGACTAATGATTGAAATACATGATACATCATTATTAGCCCATATATATGGCTGCAAAATAACTCCATGAAACCCCTCCATAACAAGCCTATCACCATGGTGACTCATCATACTAAAGACTAGACTCTCAACCAGTACATAATGATGATACAATAACAAATACATGGTTGTAGCAATCATCATACAACATCTCATACACGATTGGTCCATGTCTCATGTCATCTATATATATATAGTTGGAGGAATGAATACATTTTATGCATGGTTTCACATCTTTTCAACCAACTGTTAGTTGAAACCAAAAACATATATGTGGCTGAAAAGTGTACTTCTTTCACTCAAAAAACATATATAAATCAACCACAAATGACTGAGTGAAAAGAAATGAATAAAATACCAAATAATATAGGAAAACATCATACCATGCATAACTCACCCTCAGATCAATATACCTCCAAGAGACGAGTCGATCATGTGGACCTGAAGGTGCATGAGGTTCAAATGAACTCATCATATGTTTTTGCAATAACTCGTACTCACCAAGCGACCAAATGCTCCTCTGGAGGTTGTGCACCTCTCATGAATTCTGTAGTCCTCTAATATGCATGAAATAATTATGGACTACATAAGAGAATGTTCTCCATTACTTGAAGATTTGCTACTCCTTTTTCCTCCACAGAGTCTTGAGTTGCTTTTTCTCTTCCTTGACTTGCTTAGTTTCTTCCTTCATTGATTTTCTGCTAGGTCCCATTTGCTTTTGTTGCTTTTGTCGATTTTGACTTGAATAATAGGGCAGTAAACAATCTCTTTCCATATGGCCAAAATTATGGCATGTATAACACTCCACATGGCCAAGAGGATAAATTCTTCTTATGCTCATGCCAAATCTAAACCTTGCGTGAAATGTGCCTCTCCCCCATTGGTTAGACCTACAATATATTGCCTTATGGCCAAACAGATGATATGAGTAATAATAACCATAAAAAGTATAATTATACATATTGGCCAATGTACTTGGTTGTTGATATTGCTAATTAGATCTATATGTTCTACTCTCATAGTTAGCTACAACAAGTCCAAACTTGTGACAGTTATAACATTGTATTCCGTGCATCAAAGGAACAAAAGGACTTTGTTTCCTTTGAAATCTAACGGATTTGCCACGATCATCTCTAGGAGAAAAAGATTTTCTGAATGTAGGAGATCCTTGAGCTTTTCTTCTTTGTTGTTGATTTTTCTTATTTTTTTTGTTTTTGGTTCTTAATCAGTTATTGGACCTGCTTCTTTTTTCCTTGGTTCTCACCTTTGTTGTTGGTATTGTTTGCTACAAGTTTCTTGGGCCCTTCTTTGTTATTTTTGCTTGCATGCAAACTAAACTCGCCCTTTTGAAATTCAAGACCAGATTTATCTAATGGTGATCTTTGGATCTCAAGAAAATTATCCAAGGCTATGATACTCTTCTCCATATTTCGTTGCTTTCTCAAGGAAACCATTTCAGCGTATAATTTTTCAAACTTTTCAACCTTCACTTGGTATTGCTTCCTCATACCTTCTTCAACTTTTTCTAATTCTTCCAACTTAATATTTAAGCTAGAAATATCTTTCTTGAGCTTGGCCTCCTTATCATCACAAATTTGCAAAAGTTTTTCTTGATCCTTGCATGCAGTTCTTAGTCTAGAAATCTCATCTCTAAGAACCTTAACATCATTCTCATCTTCCCTAGGCACTTCAGCATGATCTAAATTTGAATCATCAAAATTATAACTCAAAACAAAATCATTAATGTTTATACCTTTGGGTTCATGATTTTATGATCTCTTCTCATCATCTGTTGAATCATATGTACTAGAAGGATGAGCTTCTTGTTTTTGAAGGCCATCCTTCTTGTTATTCTTCTTTTTTTCTTCTTATTTCTTGTCTTCTCATTTTCCTTATTTTTGTTGGTACCATCACCTAATATGGATTCTAGCTTGTCCCGCATTTCTTTGGCATGTTTCAAATCCACTAGTCTCTTCATATCAACATTGTGAAGATTCTTTTCGATTATGCATCTTGCTTGTGCATCCTATTGCAAAACTTCATCTTCAATTGGATCCATGCCACAAACTTCACATACTACTTTGCAAATGTTAGATCCACAATATAATAATTGAGATTTTACATTTTTGTGCCATTCCTTGTAATTTGCAATAATGAGGACAATCATTCTGCAAAAAAAAAAAATAATAATAATAATAATAAAATTATATATATATAATAAAATGAAATAAAATAAAAAAATTCAATTTTCTGCCAACAAATCCCAGATTTACTCTCCGGTGATCAAGCTGCAACCAAGAGCCCCGCTCTGATACCAATTGTTGGAAACCTTTAAGAACTATTGAGAAGGGGGATGAATCAGTAGTGTGTCTAATTACCAAAATTTTCCTTTTATTTACTTTACTAAATCACACACACTAATTATCAACAACTCATTAAACATTTGTATATTTATGCATAAATCATAATATGAGCAACATAACCATGAAAAATAACACATAAGACACAATATATCTGGTGGAAAACCATTCAACGGGAAAAAAACCACCCTTGCTGCTATTGCGCTACTCTGAATCTTCTATTAAGCAAAGTGTGTCTTTCACATAGATGACTGACTCCCATCAGTCTGGAGACTTGACCTCATATACAATCAGCTGACTTCGATCAGCCTGGAAACTTGATTCTACTTATCAGCTCAGAAGATTACGTTCTCCATGTATCTATGAACTACCATTTGCTAAAATCCACCATGATCAATCGATCCTCGGCTAACTTTGATTGGACTATCCAACTACCATTGGATTGAGAAATTGTTCCTTTTGCTGAAACTTCGCAATCACTGCTCTACATCCATGAAGTAACTTATCCTCTACTCTATGCAGACCTCCTTTCATATATTTTCAAACTGGATCCCAAGCCATTCTGCTCAAACTAATTCATCTCTGCAATACGACCTCTAACAACAAGGCATCATCATATCAATCAAAATAATACCACAAATATGTGCTCTCAGCTCTATAAAAATAGTGGCCACATCAAATCTGAATATTATCAAACCCTCATATCAATATAATGTTGCATAATATAACTAAAATCATAGGACATTATGCTATGTTTTGAATGCGTCAATAGCTCCTGCAAAAACACTATCTAGCAGCATAAAAAATCTCTCCAAACAATCTCTACTCCAGCAACATCAAATCTTATCTATTCTGTAGCATGCTTCAGGTTTTTTCCATTCTTTTCCATTAACGCTCACTTACTGGCATATCTATTCTCTCCAATAGGTATGAAATATAATCACTCTTTCTAGCTTTCTCTTACACATATACACTCAACATCAATCATCACACAACTCCTAAGTGATAAATATAAAATACGTAGGGGGAAATTGAGCTTGGGGCTAGGAGCAAGGGTGCACTAATTGGACCAAATCAATCCACTGAGACCACTACTTGTGCACTAAATAAGTTCACATCAATCGAGGACCTTTTCAATTCCCAACCTTTACAACTAATTTTGGAAGCCTCTGTGAATTTCGATGCTAATTTCCTTTCAGTTTGCACAAGGAATGCAAAGAAAATCTTGTGAAAATCCTCGGTCGCATGCATAACACTGGAAAAACTTGACTGGAACCTTTCGTCACTCCCATAGGCGTATATTCCAATGGTTGGCTTTCACTAGCTCTCACAGGCTTTCCTCCATGCGATTAGGGCTAAGGATGAAGAAAAACATCAATACTTCAGCTCAGAACCTCTACCACCTGTTGCATGCTCTTCTTCATCTCCTTTACATGTTTGCAAACCTATGAAAAAGCCTCTGACACATCTACAAGTGGATCAAACACGTCTCCCAATTGTCACTGCCAAGTTGACCTAAAAGGGCTAATAAGCAAGGCTGGTAAGAGTGCCAATGAGTCCTCCATTCTTCGGCAATCATCTCCACAAGTTGCAACACCTATGATAGACCTACAATACTTTTCAGTACATATCCATCATCAAACATAAGTCCATCACACTACAACAAGTCATCTCCATGAGCATAAGCATGAAGACCTAGTTTCCAACTCAACTAACGTGTCAATCATCATCTCCATCACATATAGATCTGCATCATCCACTTGTAGCAACATCAAAAATCAAACCAATGCCATCATCTAACCATCATGAGTGACATCATATTATTGACATCAATGCCAACACAATCATCCCAATGCCAACTAAACTAGATGCAACCATGCTACAATGAAGGCATCCATATATTAGCTAGGCTACAAGGGGTTGACATCAATGCCAACATGAGCTAGATGCCACCTTGAACCAATGCCAACATTCGCTAGCTGGAACCATGCACACCATAATGGCAACACAAAGATGAAATCTAAAGGATACTTTGGCAAATAACCCAAACAAGTTTCAAATGGAGATACTTGTGTAGATGAATACTTGGCACAATTGTAGGCATGTTGGATGTAATGCAAATGTTCATCCAAAATTTTGGGATGCTTACCACAAAATCCTCAAAGGAGATGCACTACTATGTTTTTCACTACTTATGTTTGGTCGTCAGTTTGTGGATGAAATGTTGTGCTCTTCTTCAACTTTGTGTCCATGAGTTCCCATAAACTTGACAAAAACTTCCAGATAAATTGAGAATGTCGATCAGAAATAATCGAAGTAGGTAACCCAAAATGAACCCATACATTTTGGAAGAACGTTTTTTCAATTTGTTCAACTATAAGTTGTTTCTTACAAGCCATCAACACACACATTTTTCTGAAATGATCTACTACAACATATAAATAATCATGACCTTTCCTATACATTGATAGCCCCACAACAAAATCCATAGAAATACCTTCCAAGGACAAGAAGGGATAGGAAGTGGAGTGTATAAACCCAATTTCCTATTGCTTGGCTTGCTAGTAGTGCACATAGAACATCCTTTTACATACCTTGATACAATTTCATGCATACGAGGCCAATAACGATACCTTTGTAGCTAAGAAATTGTTTTTCCTACACCAAAGTGACCAACAATAAGAGAAGTATGGGCTTCCCTTATGACATTAACTCTTTCACCCTATGGAACACATAACTTGCCAAGATGATACAACAACTTGTTATGAACATGATAATTCAACTTTTCAACATGATTGCCTTGACTCAAAGTTTCATAAACATCTTTAAAATATTCATCTTGAGCATAATGTTCAATATAACTTTCATGCATGATTGAGTTATACTTAAGAATGAAAAATGCATTAACAATAGGCCTTGATAAAATATTTGCAACTTTGTTGTATATACCTTTCTTATACCTGATAACCAAATGAACTTGTTGCATGAATCCCATCCATTTGAAATGTCTAGCTTGTTGTAGCTTGGTTTGTGATTGTAAATATGGAAAAGGTTGATGGTTAGTATGAATATTTTTTTCTTTACCCATCAAATAATGCTTCCACTTCTTCAAGATTTGTACCAAAGCATACAACTCTTTTATCATAAGTTGGATAGTTAATTACTACATTGGAAAAGGTTTCAGAATGATAACATATTTCCTTACCATGTTGCATCAAAATTTCTCCCATAGCATATTCGCTTGCATCGGTTTGAATTTCAAATGGTTGTTTAAGCCCTAGAAGTGATATAACTAGTTTTGTACTGATTTTCTCTTAATTAAAAGTGTCAAAGGATTTGTGTTGCTTTCCTCCCCACTGAAAGACATTCTTCACACTTTTCAAAGCATGTAATGGTGTTGCAATGAATGAGAAGTTAGCGATAAACTTTCTCCAATATTAGGTCGCCCCCAAAAAGCTCCTAACTTTTGTTGCATTGTTGGGTTTAGGCCAATTCACAATAACAAGAACTTTGGAGGGATCAATATTCAATTCACCACCTCCTACACTATGACCCAAGTAAACCAAAGAGGTTTTCCAAAATTCACATTTGGACATATTCAAATACAACTTTTCCTTTTTGAAGAAATCTAGAACTTGCTTTGCATGCTTGACATGCTCTTCACAAATATTACTAAAAATAAATATTTCATCTAAGTAGACTATGAAAAAATCATCAAGGAATGGTCGCAATACATCATTCATAACTCTCATGAATGTGGTAGGTGCATTGCAAACCCCAGATGACATAACTAACCATTCAAACATACCTTGTTTTGTCTTGAAAGAAGTTTTCCAAATACCATCTTTAGCAATCTTTATCTGATGATAACCGCTTCTCAAGTCTAACTTAGTAAAATAAAAATAAAAAATCCTTTCACTGATCTAGCAAACCATCAATGTGAGAAAGAGGATAACGATTCTTTACTACGATCTTGTTCAAAGCTTGAAAATCCACACACATGTGCCATGCACCATCTTTCTTCAGAACCAAAAAAATAAGAGACCCACAAGGATATGTACTAGGTTCTCCTTTATCAAGCAGCTCTTGAATTTTCTTCTTAATCTCTACATTCTCCAAAACTGACTTTATATACATGCCAATATTCAAAAGTTGTGTATCCTGCTGCAATTGTATCTCATGTTGGATTCCTCTTTTTGGAAGTAACCCTTCAGGTTCCTGAAACATATTATCATTTAAAGTATTAACAACTTTAACCAATTCATGCTTGAGTTTAGAATCACATCTTGAGAAAGCTTAAGATTCGGAAGTGTCTTTAGCTTTAATCATCATTAACACAAAATTGTTACTAGTATTAGCAAGCCTTTTCATATGACTTGCACTAATAAGAGATAAGTTCATCTTCTTGCAATGTTCTCTAACGATATACTCAACTTAGTCTTTGAAAAGATGATATTTGTTCTCATGAAGATAGAATATGGCTTTTCGACCATATAAATATGGACTCCCTGACAATCCCACAAATATTAAGTAGAACATCAAGCTCTACGTCATCTATAAAATTAGTAGTGATGGCAAATTTGAGTTTATATTTTCTTGTCACTTGTAATTTGGCATCATCACATACCCAACCCAAAGGGTAAGGTTTTGCATGAGGTGTAGTCTCTAAGTTAAGTTTCTTGACAATTTCTTCAAAGATAAGATTGAATTGATATCCACTATCAAATAATGCATCAACCTTTGTATGTTTTGCAATGACCCTGATATGAAAAAGCTCACTTCTTTCTTTATCATTTTGAGATTCGGTGGGCTTGCCAGAAGAACTAGTACTTGCATTAAAAGCTATACCTTTCATTCCCATGGTTCTGATTTTGGTTTCATCACCTGAATTAGATCCTATATCTTGTTGAGTTGTAGTAGCAGTATTTTGTTTCCCCTTGTTATTGAACGTCTTTGGTCTCAATTTTGGATGCAATTTCCAACAATGGTCTTCATCATGGCCGTTTTTTGAAAAATGTTTACAAGTTTCTCTCCCTCTTTCTTGACAATGGCATTCTTCCTACATTTCCTTTAAATTTTCCATTTTCTTTATCTCCAGATTTAAAAGGCTTCTTGTTGGACTCTTAAGGAACATTCTTGCCTCTAGATTCTAAATGAGTTCCCTGAACACATACCTCATCTAGATTGGTGGGATTAAACATAAACATAAGTATAGTATCTCTAAAATAACTATGTAATCCACCTATATAATTAAAGAGAATATCTTGTGAGGCCAAATCAACACCCAAGATTAAAGCTCTTTTCCTAAATTATTGTGTGTAACTTTAGACACTCTACCCTTTAGCTTGTCTAGAATTTTGCAAATCCATAATTACTTTTTGCATGTCAACCAATGGATAGAATTTCCTTTTTAATGAAGCTATAAAATCATTCCAAGAAGAGATAATTTAACCACTTTTATTCAAATATTATTGAGTTATGGCCTCCCACCAGATGAGAGTTTCACCTTCCAACCGAAGAGAAGCAAGATGGATCTTTGTAACATCATCATCAATCTTTTGAACCCTATAATAGACTTTAATTTGACGAACCCAATTATCGAACTTTTTAGCATTTACTTCCCCATTGTACATTGGAAATTCAAACTTGACATCAAGCTTAATCAAAGGATACTTAGCATGTCCTCTTGGAGATGTAGGAGGAGTGGTTCTATGTGAAGAAGGAGGTGGAGAACGAGGTGAAGAAGGAGGTGAGGATGGAGGTGAAGATGGATGTGAAGGAGGAGGAGGAGGTAGAGTCTTTCTCCCATTACCACCATCACCTTTTTGTTTATTAGAACTTTCTCCTTGCAACTGTGTTGTTCTCCCATTGTGCAACACTTTCACCATCTCAGTCATATCAAAGCAATCTTTTCTAAAAGCTCTGTCATCCTCATCCATCAATTCTTTTCCTTCTCATTCTTCCTGAACCATGACTTGTGCAGTGCGTGGTCTCCTTGAGAAAACTTGAGGGTTAGGTTCTTCAAGTGCTCCTTTTCCTCTTCTTAACCTAGACCTTGTAAGAATTAAAAAATCTTGCAAATCATGTCAAACCTTCACAAAAACCATGCTTTAATACCAAATTGATCCAAAATTAAAAAAGTGAAGGTTTAATGAAATGATTTGCAAGCTAGCATATTTATTTTACGCAATGGATCTTGATTGCAAATGCACACAAACTCAAGTAAATTTTGTAGAATTTTAATAGTTAAAAATGGACAAACATGCAGCATCAAACACAACAAATAGATAACGGAGTTCACCCCTACTGGGTTACATCTCCTAATCCAGCTTCCAATGGTGACCATTTTTATTATATGCTCAAATTCTCAATTCATCAACATACAATCTTCAATCTGCAAAAATAGAACTGCCATTACATCCAGATTTCCCAAAAACCCTTGTTTAGGCTCTTCTTAAGATATAATATATAATATATTATATATTTATATAATATATATTATAATTATTATTTATATATGTATTATTATATGTATATTATAGTTTTTGTATATGTATTTATTGTATTGTATTTTGTATATGTATATTTATATGTATATGTATTGTATATGTATATGTATATGTATTTTATATGTTATGTATTATATGTATATGTATATGATTGTATATGTATTGTATATGTATATTATATGTATATGTATATGTATATGTATATGTATATGTATATGTATATGTATATGTAGATGTATATGTATATGTATATGTACATGTACATGTACATGTACGTACATGTATATATAAGGTTCAAAAACGACCTAGATATGCCACTTTCTTCAAATTGCATGTAATTTTCTCTGCAAAAGTGCTTGCCTCTACAAATCGTGCAAAAAAATCATTTCATCCCAATTTATTAGGCACTTAGGTTGGAACACCATAGGTCGCAGGTTTGATCTACAGTTATCGGCAGTGGTTTTTTTGGTTTTGTCATAAAAAAAATTAAAAAAAATATTGTTGGGCCGAGGCCCCCTCCTAAACCAGCGTCGTTGGCCATGTTAATTCATGTGACTAAAGAGCGTGGGCCATAGGCCACATGCTCTCCCTGTCCCCTCTCCCAATTTTGCACACAACATATGCCTTTGGTCATGGGCACGGGCAGGGTGCCACGCTCCCCACCCCTGCCTTCTCCACCGTTAGTTATGTCAACTCTCATGCGACCAATGACTGGCCCTTACCTTTCGCCTTAGCTCCAAACTCTTTGTCGTTGGTTTCATGGATTCCACTGTGATCTGTGGCTGGGCTGGTCAGGGGCGCCTGCTGACCTGGCCCTTCCCCCAACTGCTTAGTCATTACATTTTAAATAAAATTTTCCCACGTAGTTTAAACAAGAGTCACGGTAGCCCGAACGCTATGGTAGACAGTTTGTTGGTTGGAGGTTGTGTGTTTGAGCCCAACATAGGCTCATCTAGTAAAACAAACAAATTATGTTCCACCTCCAAGGGCCACATGGTGGCCTCTCATAGGGCAACATGGTGCCCTCTGATTGGCCCACGTGGTGGCTTGCGATTGGACAACCACGTTAATTGTACACCCAATAAATGCACACCATGTGCCCTCATGGGGTTGGCCTAGATGTCATTCGTACATCCTAATTAGTCTATTGACATAAGCACCACGTCAGCATACAATATGCACAGTCAACCTTGAAAGTTGACTTTTTTGTTGTTTGCCAAAAACTTCAAAATGCGATAACTTCCTCATACGGTGTCGGATTGAGGAAATTCAAGCGTTGTTCGATTCATAACAACGAGATCTACTATTTGGCACCAATTTTGGGATTTTTTTAGCACTTTAATTTTTTATCATATTTTTTACCCCTTGGATCATTAATAGAACATAAACGCTACCCATTTGGATTGAAATCAACAGACTATATAATAAATACCCCCCCATACTGAGATTAATATTGTGGAACTTCCTTAAATAATTTATGGTGCCTCGATCTACAATCATTATTTGAAATTTTAGTGTTGGATATATAAAGTAATTAAGAGGTATGTCTAGTTTGCAATTAATTAAATTATGTGTACTACCAAAATCAAATAACAATATTACCATTTTTTATTTAATATATCCTTCTACCTTTAGAGTTTGAGAAGTATTGGTGCCATCCAATGCATGACAAGATATTGTTGGAGCAGTTTGTCTTAATTCCAGATCTTGTGATACTTCATAATCTTGATCTTCTTCCTCTTTACAAATTTACTTAGAATAATTCCCTCTCACTACATTCATGCCCATTATTATACTTGTTGTCCTAATTTAAATATATTATCTTTGCTCTTCTCTCATCCATTTGTTAAGATTTTGACCTTGTAGGTTGAGGGACGATAGGATATGAAACATGTTTCCTCTCTATAGTTGTTAGTGGACACCCTTCTAGTAGCCATATTTTTACTTTGCACTTTCCTTACAACATTGAAAACATTCTCCATGGATTTAGTTTCAAAGAGATGCACCTCATATTGAATGCTCCCCTTTAAAGTGCCCATAAAAATATCTAACAAGTTATCGCCTGTAATGTTATTTACCCTAAGACTCGGCATTTGAAATTGTTGAATGTTCTTTATAATTGGATCTCTTTGTCAAATATTTATCAATTGACTAATGAGTGTGTTGCTTTTAATATCCTCATAATTTGCTATAAATCTATTATTAAAAATGGACAAAGAGACGATAGAATGTTTTTTTCGTTCATAAAAGCCATTGGTACCTAAAAAATTGAATAGGATCTAAGTACAAGGATGAGAGACTTAATTTTTGTAAAATTGGCACTTGGTGTAGATTGAATAATTTATCCCTTTGGAATATTAATGTCATAGGATCTTTACAACAACTTTCCTCATATAAACCTTGGGAATTAAGTAGCTCATTAGTGTTGAGTTGAACTCTTAATGGTGTGAATTATGGCGTGATGAAGAATCATGATTTTGGGACTTAGTATTCTTATTGTCCTTAGTTGTTAACATCTTCCTCATATGCAACTGAATTTCAATAATTTTATTTGTCATATTTTCATAATTTCCTTGAGTTACAATATCACCTTTGGATAACCTCTCATCTAGGGCATGTAAGAGCATGACATCCATGGAGTTTTTTAATTGTTCCATCTTTTGATCCATTTCCCTCTTAAGTAATTCTTGTAAATGTGCCAAATCAACATTTTTCAACACGGTATTACCCATTTCATTAATTATTTTCCTCAATAGGGATCCCAGTACCCTAAGTGTTCACTCATAGGCGTCACATATGAGTTCTCATAAGGTTTAGCAAGAGTAGAAAATTTTACAAAACTCTTTTCCATGCAAGAAAAATAATGATTCTCCCATTTTTTTCCCTTTGACGTGATTATTGAATCACCAAAAATACATATTCCAATCAAAAGTTATGCTAATTTCAAGTTAACATACTATTAAAAACCTTGGCTTGTAGATTGTCTTATTGGTCGATCTTTATCCTTCAATTTCTCTAAAATTTTGACCATTTGACTCTAAAATTTTGATATTATCCTTATATATATTCTCTTCCATGCCATAGTTTTGACCAAATTCCAATGAGCCAAGAGAAAGTTCTGGTGACTTTCCTAGAACTAGTTGTTTTCATCCCTTTCAAGAGAGAACATGTACAACCTACCATGTCTCTGTTGATGTATTTATGTGCTCCTATTGTATTTATCCTATCCCAAAATTTTCCTTGACTTAGTCATTTTTCAAGATAAATGTGTGAAAATATTTTTCACCCTACACTCTGCATGTCCCCGCACTACGCAGAAAGGTCTTTGCATTTCCAACACAAACATTTTCCTTTGTGTGTGGAATGATTCATCAACTATTATCCCACACATCTATCCTTCTACGCATGTATTATATTTCACATCATTCTTCCTGCACATTCAATCCTCCACACAAACATCCTTCTGCACAACATGCCATAACTTACCTCTCTGCTTTCGTTCCACTTAGTGAAAAATCAGTCTTTTTCTCCTTTCGACACTAATGGAAAACTCATTTAAGGAAGTTTTATTCTCAAGGTGGAAAAATGTTCTTGATATTTTACTACATCAACCATATTTTCCTCCACCTTGATATCATGTTACATGAATTATCTGTGTGTCATGTCCTACTCTTTCTCTACGAGGATTACTTAACTTATTCCCTTGACATTGTATTATGTGAATTACTTTCTATTGCACCTCTTTAAGAGTGGACATAAGCTATTAACTTACGCTATCATTCTTGCATGGCTCTATGAAGGTGATACATGAAAAGGCACTACTCTATTAAAGACTATCTTAACTCAAGGATTTAACAGCTAAGACTTCCACTAAGGCATTTTTGATCTACCACGCATATCTAGAATAAATTATGTCAATGAGTCAATTTGTGGAGACAGCCAACTCATTATCCCAACAAGATAAATTTTCTACTATTTTGTTGTGTATCAATGGTACTTAATCTTGACCCCATAAGAGATACACAGAAATAAATTTAGAACACAGGGTTAGAAAATGTTGCATGCATTCTGAAATTATTCAACTTCAAGTAAATATTGCATTGGTGTGCAAGATAGTTTGATTCAAAGACCAGGACCATCTGGCTCAATTTGAAGAAGAATCTAGTACTTCTTACTCCAAAGGCTTTTATAACAATCCTAAAGCTTCATGAGCCCAATAGGAAGCTCAATTTCATTGAATTTAACTCTTTCCTACACTCACAAGGTGATGAGATGAATATTCTATAGGAATTTATATTTCCTTCTATACCCATCCCATCTAATTTTACTTCTCTAGATATCTCTACTTTTGTTGAGCCATATAGATAATTTTCCTGGTTGTTTTTCCAATTTATGGGGTATGAATCAACTGTAATGGTTCCCAAACTAATACTATATATTTTGTATTTTACTTTCAAAAGAGGCAATTTTTTTTATTAGGGGGAAGTAATTTCCAATGAAATTGCCATTAGAAATTTTCATATCACCATATCCATAACTAATAAATACATTGATCATGGCTAACCAAAGCCATCCTAATCTTAATGGATGACCTCCTAGATTGGTTTTAGGTGTAAGAACCATAAAATCAACTAGGTATTCCCAATAATTCAAATATACAATGATATCTTCTAGCACACCTTCTGGTTTTTTAGGGGATCTATTTATTAATTGTTACATAATTGGTTTATATCAAAGATTTCTTGATTATAATTCATCCATAATACTTTTGGTCATTACATTTATTGCTTCTCCTAGATCAATCAATGTGTTTCGAATTTCAATATTATTGATATGAATTTTTACAATGGGACTTCCTGGATCTAGATATTTTTCTATGTGAGTTCTTCTCATCATTATATCTGCTAGCTTCCTAATGAGATGTACTTTATGATGCTATTTTCTTTTTCTTCCTTTTTTTCTATACTTAATTCCTTTATTATTTTAACATATATAGGAATATATTTTATTACTTGCAATAAGGGAATTCTAATACAAACACTCCTTAACTCATCCATCATATCATAATCTCATGGAATTAATTTCTTTTCTACATTCTCATCTACTTTTAATCTTTCTGTAAAAGGAGGATTTTGAGAATATGTAGAAGGTTGATCTACTGGAGGATTAGGGGAAGGTTGTCTTATTATTGTATCATCTATTTCATTAGGAATTTATTCCTCTTTTTTTTCTTCGATGACTATCGAGGAATATTTTTGCAATACTCTTCCTAATATAAGATGAATTTCATTTATATTAAAAGGGGCAATCATATATGTTTGAAAAAATTGTATCTCGACATTTTAAGTGGGTTGAGTTACTTTATTATTCATATTTAGGAGTGGTTATGTAGGCAATTGGGTAGGCCTCTCACATGTTTGTGTAGAAGGAATTGGAGAGGTTGACTAGAAGTCAATTGTGGTTGTGGTGGAGGAGGTTGATATGATTGTTGGGTTTGATATTAAGGATATTTGGGATAAATGGATAAGTTTGAGGATTATTTTCCCCATATGCTCCTTTACAACCTTGTTTCCAAGGTTAATTTTAAGCTTGAGGTGGTTATGGTTTCCAAGGTAATGGTGTATTCCAATTACTTTGGGTATATTGTTAATTTTCCATAGTTCTATGTTGTTACAATTACTTTAGCCCAATTATTATCTTCAATTAGAAATATTCAAGCACAATTAAATATTCCAATGATTAATAGAAATTGTAGATAGAACAATAAATGCAATGAATAATAAGAGACACCAGGTTTGGTTAAAGACCAAGGGAAAACCCCATAAGGGGAAAAACCCTTTCAAATTCTTCTTCTTATTACATTATCATGAAATTTTTAGCAAAGAGAGAGTACAATGTTCCAATTCATTAATTACAAGACTATATATCAAAACCAACCAAACAATATCTGTTAGGAAACCAGCTCACAAAAAGATAGAAAAGATAGATCAACGCCTTAGAATTCAGCCTCTTCAAGGGGGCAACCTCCTTTACATTACACAAATGAATAATTTTTCGATGATACAAATGACTAAACCTCCCTTCTATATATAGGAGTCTAAGGGGTCACAATATAATCAAGCCAACATAACAGTAATAAAATAAGGGCACAAAAAATAACAATAGTGAGTTTCTATGGGGCATACTAATAACAATATGGGGACAATAGGGGCACAATAATAACAATAAGGGATACAATGACAATACTAATGGGGGAATCACTAGTATCATAGGGGCCTAACATGCCCCTCTCCTTCCGAAAAGCATCGTCCTCAACGCTTGAGTAGTTCTAGATGCTTCTGTATAAAATTCTCATCCTCCTATGTGGAATCTTCAATGGATAAGTTCTTCCACCTGTTGAGATACTCTGAAATTGATTAATTTCGTAGCTATTGAGTTCTTGCTTTTGTGACTGCTTCCGGTTGCAATATGATTTTTCCTTCCTTGTCAAGTTATGACAATATTGCTTGAACTGGGAGATTGTCGCCTATAACCTTCTTTAAACATGAAACATGCAAAACTGGGTGCACTTGGGAAGCTACAGGAAGCTCCAATTTGTATACCATAGTAGCAATCTTTTACAACACCTTGTACAGACCATAATACTTTGGTGATAATATATTATCCTTCTTAGCTTGCTTAAGGGACATTTGTTTATATGGTTGTAGCCATAGGAATACCCAATCACCTACATCAAAACTTATTTTGTTGCGATGTTGATCTGCATGTTGTTTCATTCTATTCTGTGCCAACGTGAGGTTATCCTTTAAGAGTTGGATAACTTGTTTTTGATGCTCGATGTGATGTTCCACTACTTAAACCTTAGAATTTTCTCTTAAATATGATGTGATGGATGGTGGATGATATCCATAGAGTGCCATAAATGGGGTTATTTTTGCTACAGTATGGAAGGAATTGTTATACCACCATTCAACCAGAGGCAACCATTTGACCCATTGTGTCTGTTTCTCAGATACAAAGCAACGAAGATATCCTTCCAAACATTTGTTTACTATCTCAGTTTTCCCATCAGATTGAGGATGGTAAGATGAGCTAAATAAGTACCGAGACAAGAAAATAATTATGTCCAAAAATTTCTAGTGAAAATGGGATCTCTGTCACTTACAATAATCTTTGGGTTTCCATGTAGCTTTTGAATTGTTTCCAAAAATGAGTAGAAATTGCATTGGCTTTAAATGGATGTGATAATGCACAAAAGTGTGCATACTTGGTAAGTCTATCAACTACCACCATGATGACACTCTTTCCTTTGGAATTGGGTTAACCTGTGATAAAATCCAGTGAAACCTCCTCCCAACATTGACTTGGAATGGATAAAGGTTGTAATGGACCTGGGGTCTTAATTGTTTCAACTTTATTTTGTTGGAAAACCAAACATTTTGCCACAAAATTTTGAATATCCGATTTAAGGCCATCCTAAAAAATTCCTTCTTAACCCTGTGGTAAGTTTTTAAAAATCCTAAGTGCCTAAGGTAGAAGTGTGCAATTCCATAAGAATCTTTTGTTTGAGTTGGGAATTCTTACATAGGTATAAGCGATCGTTGTACCATAACAAATCATTTTTCCAGCTAAATGTATCAAATGTGTTGGGATCTTGTTGTAACTTTCGAATGAGTGCCCACACTTATTCATCATTCTTCCATTCCTCCCTTGCTTTGTTTATCCAATCTGGTTAGATAATAGAAACGACGCACAACAATGCTTCCACATCCTCATCCTTTCTTGAGAGTGCATCTGCCACAACATTTTGCTTCCATTTTTTGTAGATGATTTCAAATTCATAACCCAACATCTTTGTGACCCATTTTTGTTGCTCTTTAGAGGTAATCTTTGTTCTAAAGTATTAAGCTATCATGATCCGTTTTTACCTTAAAGTGTCTTCCCATTAGGTAGGGTCACCATTTCTTAAGTGCATGTAGTATTGCCAACATTTCGTTCTCATAAATAGCTTTGTGTAAATACTTTCCCTTGATTGGAAAACTTTCAAAAGTAATAGGTCTTTCATCTTGCATTAAAACAGCACCAATTCCATTTCCTCAAGCATTGCATTCCATAATAAAGGTTTTTGTGAAGTCCGACGTAGCTAATACCGGCGCTTGGCACATTGCCCCTTTAAGATGTTTGAAGGCCTTTGTTGCTTCTGGAGTCCATGAAAATCATCTTTCTTCACTAATTTTGTTAGAGGTGCTATTATTCTCCCATAATTCTTAACAAACTTGCGATAATACCCTGTCAACTCGATAAATCCTCACAGATGCTTTATGGATGTGGGGATTTTCCATTCCTTAATGGCTTTAATTTTGCTAAGGTCTACCTTAACACCTTCATGAGATACAATATGACCTAGATATTCCACCTCTTGTACTCCAAAGAAAAATTTGGAACTTTTTGCATATAACGGTTTCTCCTTCAATAGGTTGAGCACCCTGTCAACATGTTGAACATGATCCTTCCAAGACTTGCTATAGATTAGTATATCATCAAAAAATACTAACACAAATTTTCTAAGGAATGGTTTGAAAATTGAATTCATCAAACCTTGAAATGTTGAAGGTGCATTGGTAAGGCCAAAAGGCATGACCAAAAATTCATAATGACCCTCATGAGTTCTAAATGTTGTTTTTGGAATGTATTCAATCTTCATTCTGATTTGATGATATCCTGAACAAAGATCCAACTTGGTGAAGTAAATTGATCCATGCAATTCATCCAATAATTCTTCAGTGACAGGAATGGGAAATTTATCTTTAATAATGAGCTTGTTGAGCTCCCTATAATCAAGACACATGTGCCATGATCCATCCTTCTTGTGCACCAATACTACTAGAGCAGAGAGAGAGCTTTGACTAGGTTGAATCATACCAGCCTCTAGCATTTCTGCAACCATACGGTCAATTTCATTCTTTTGGGCATAGGGATATATGTATGGCTTGATGTTTGGAGGAACATTTCCTCGAATCAAATGAATAGCATGATCATGATCATGAATAGGTGGGAGACCTTTGGGAGTCTCAAATACCTTGGAATGATTGTCCAAGGCTTTTTGGAGATTTGGAGAAATAGATGATTTCGATGTGGGAACCTCTAGCGAACATAATTGTGCAATTACACCTCGTTGTTCCTTCTTTAGAAGCTTTGTCATACCATTAGATATGATTATCTTTCCCGGTTTCCATGCAATACCCCTTAGTTCAACTTCCTTTACTTCCACACAAAATTTCATGAAAAGTTCATGAAAATTAAAAGCTATTGTATGAAAATTAAAAGTTATTGTACAACATAAGCACCACCCATTGGAGTGGAAAGCATTGGGCTATTCAATACATATTCTCCCATGGATAGCTTGACATTATGGAACTTTCCATAGCAATTTATGGTTCATCCACTTGCAACCATCACTTGACACTCTGGTGCTAGATATAGGAAGCAATTCAATTCCTTTGTTATCTTACAATGAATAAAATTATGGGTACTCCCCGAATCAATCAACACTATTCCCTTTTTCTTCTTGATATGTCCTTCTATCTTGATAGTTTGAGTGGTAATTCTAGCCAATGCATTACAAGATATGGTTGGATTCATTTATTATTTATCTAGGGTTTTTTCCTGGAGTATATCCTATTCTTTTGACATTTCTTATTCCTTTTCTTCCTCCTCTTCACAATCTAAGTAGAATAATTTCTTCTCGGCACACTTATGACCTTTAGTGTATTTGCTATCACAGTTGTAACAAATCCCTTTTGCTCTTTTTTCTTCCAATTGTTGTGGTGTCAACCTTGTAGGTTGTGGAAGGCTAGGGGAAACAACACTTCCATCTTTATAGTTGTGAGTGGTAGGTTTCTTGGTTTCCATAATTTTGATTTCTGTTTTTCTATCTAACCTGAATGCCTTCTCCAATGAATCAGGTTCCCAAAGGCAAACCTCATGTTGGATATTATCCTTTAAAGTCCCTATGAACACATCAACCATATGCTCCTCTGGAATATATTTTACCCTTATGTTCAATTTTTGGAAGTCCTCAATGTGCTCCATCATTGAACCCTTTTATTTGAGATTTATCAATTAGCTAAAAAAGGTGTTGCTTTTTATATCCTCATAATGTGCTATCATTTCTTCCGTAAAAATTGTCCAAATGACAATTTGCGTACGAGATAAAAGCCATCTATACCATACAAACTTATTTGGTTCGAAATATAAAGTTGCAATACACCCCTTTTGTGCATTTTGCACATTATGGAAATCAAAAAATTGCTCCATCTGTAGTATCCATGTTCCGGGATCCTTGCCACCAAACTTCCTCATATCGATTTTTGGAACATGGTGGGTCTTCAATCCAACATTAGAGTCTATGAAATCATGATTAACATTTCTTTTGTTCTCATCATGAGTTTCCTTTACTACCCTTTCACCGTTAGTGACCATTTCTTGTAGTAACTAATTCAAATTTATCTTCAATTCTTCCATCTTATCGTCCATTCCATTCATATTAGCTTCCACGCCATCCATATTAGCTTCCACTCCATTCACGTTGGCTTCATTTACCTCTAGTGAAAGTGAAATTTGTTGTACTTGGTCTTGTAATTTTGATATACCATGTTGCATTTCTTCCTCTTCTTCACGAGTCATGCTAGAGATTTCAAGTTGCTTACTAGGTGTTTCCATTTTCTTTCTTCGGGGCATTAATTAATGCTAATAATTCTCACTATTCCCTTTGAATTCCTTCAATCTAATTTTTCAAACCAATCTTATGCAAAATTTCAAAAAACTACACACCTTTTTTTCACTTTGTAAGAGCTTGATATTGAATCTGTTTTATCTTTGTAACTTCATATCTCAAATATCTGAAATCTCGCCCTGTAATAGCTCTTTGAGTCTTCTTTCTAACCCTACAATTATGATCAAGATTGGATTCTCCAAGGAAGAGTTATGCAAAATCTCCCACGGTGACCTGATTATAGACTAGTTCAGTAGAGCGAATTTGTACAGCGTGCCACATGACACTGTTTCAACCTTAGTAACTGAAACTAATATACAGAAAACTATAGGTCGTCCTCTTTCTGAAGCTTCTTACGGAATTTTAATCTGATGCTCAAAACCAAAGTTATGATGATTTTACCCAAGTCACCTTTTTGGAATGTAATTCAAGAGTCTGCAAAAACCCTAACTTCCTCAGATCATATCTCCGCACATTTAGCGAGACAAGCTCTGAAATTTGGATCCAAACTTCACATCGATTTTGCCTCAAATGGGTTTTTTTTGTAGCCTTTGAAACATCGCAGAAAAAAGTTATAAAGAAAATGCCTCGATGACCTGTTTGGAGCAACGAAACCCTAGAATCCAAAGCTCTGATAGCAAATGTTAGGAAACCAGCTCACAAAAAGATAGAAAAGATAGATCAATGCCTTAGAATTCAGCCTCTTCAAGGGGGCAACCTCCTTTACATTACACAAATGAACAATTCTTCGATGATACAAATGACTAAACCTCCCTTCTATATATAGGAGTCTAAGGGGTCACAATATAATCAAGCCGACATAACAGTGATAACATAAGGGCACAAAAATAACAATAGTGGGTTTTTATGGGGCATACTAATAACAATATGGGGACAATGGGGGCACAATAATAACAATAAGGGATACAATGACAATAGTAATGGGGGAATCACTAGTATTATAGGGGCCTAACAATATCCAAGAGATGAGCCCATCAATAATACTAATCAAAATCAAAGTTCCTAAGCCTGCCATCAATGGTCAAAGTTTGTAGTCAACTATCAAAATTCCTTGAGTCTCAACTGCATGGAGATAGTGACCATGCATGTGGCCGCAATGCTCCAATCACAGGAGCACCCTGTATGCATGTGTCTACACCAAAATTTCCTTGTTCCAACCCTACAACTACAAAACAAAAACCCTAATCCACATTTGCAAGCTCAAACCCTGCAATTTCGAACCTGTATGAACCAATCTTCAGACCTATGTGAACCAAACCAAATAGGAGAGAATAAGAAGATACTTGATGATGTTGTACAAATGAGGGTCACTTGACTTGTATTTGTATACTTCCAAGGGTGTCCAATTACTCTTTTGGGCTCACCTATCCTTTTTTGCACATGTGGGTTTCCATATTAAAAATATATTTTTCCTCAACCAAATTAAATTCTTCCAAGGGCTAGTAGGGGTCTTGCTTGATGAGGAAGATTGTCCAAAGGAGGGAATTTGTCCCTGAGCTTCCAAATTAACACTCCCTCTCAGCTAGGGAGAAATTATTGACTACAGCATGTGTCCCATCTCAAATATCAAATCAAATGTCATCTCTGCTCATATGTTGAACACTCTTAAATATAAAAGAAGAAGAATTTGACATTGTAGGGGAGATCAAGTTACCACCCTCTATCATCGTGGCACCACTACTACTACCCAAAATCATCTGCCAGCGGGGAGCCCAATGCTACTACCTATAAATATATATGAGAGGGGAGCTCAATGCTACAACCCATGAAACTCTATTATTGGGGACCTAATGCTACAACCCGGGAAACTCTACCAATAGGGAGCTCAATGCTACAACTTAGGAAACTCTTCTAGTGGGAGCCAATGTTATAACCCAGGAAACCACAAACAATAGGAGGGATGCCACTTACCTTATGAGGTAAGAACTGCACCTATCCCACTACCTGCAAATAATAGGAGGGATATTACTTACCATAAACAATAAGGATCGCACCTATCCTATTATTTGTTGATTTTCTAAAGTTGACCCTTAAGATTTAGTGGTAGAACACCTGCATCTCTAGCTTTATTTGGATGCCACTTACTGTAAATGGTAAGGATCGTGCCTAACTCAAGCAGCTAGCACCCATTGACCAAATGGGTGGGAAAGACTGATCCCAACTGAGGTATACTTGGTAGTGGGAAATACACACTTATCATGAGGTAAGGATCATACATGCTCTGAGATGATAATAGGGGAGATACACACTTACCCTAAGGTAAGGATTAGACACAGCTATTTTCCACAAGTTCCTTCAACCCAGGAGCTCTTCGACTCAATTACTCACCCTGGGAGCTCAAATAAGGGGGAAGAGCTAGCTCAGTGTCCTTGATTAGTTGGGACCCTTACCCAGAAGGGTCACTTCCATCAGTCCAAGCTGCTCTTTGAAGATCAAGAACTTCCCTTTTCGAAAAGCCTTGGTAAGAATGTCTGTAATCTGCTCATCAGTCAAAATATAATGAAGTCTTACAACTCCTCTCTACACCATGCTATGTATGCAATGATATTTTTCTCAATATGATTGAACTTATAATGAAACATGGGATTCTCTTCCAATCAGATCCCACTCTTGTTGTCATAAATATCATTTTTATATCTAGGACCTGCTCAAATAGCTCTCCAAAGAGATTTCTTAACCAAATTGCCTCATATCTAACCATGCTAGCGGAAATAACTATACCTTTGTTGTACTCAAAGCCACAGACTTCTATTTCATTCTAATCCAAGATATCATGTCACATCCCCTACTAAAACAGTACCTTGATGTGCTCTTCTTGTCAATAATGGTTCCAGCCCAGTTAGCATCGATGTATCCATGCATTCTCATATCTCCAGAAGTATCAGTTAGCATCGATGTATCCATTCATTCTCATATCTCTAGAAGTATATATCAGATCAAGATATTTATTCTCAAACTCAAAGGACAACTCCCTCTTACACTCAATCATCAAAGGCTTACTACCTGTCATGAATAGATCATCAATATATAAAACTAAAATTAAAGGCATACCTTAGACCACTTTGAAGTAGAGGTCGAGATCAACATTGCTTCTCATGAATCCAAGCTTCATCAAGTAATTATAAATGCAGGTACACCAAAATTTGGGGGCTTGTTTCAAACCATACAATGCTTTCTTCAATATACAAACATGAGTCTTCCTGTACTATACTTTAAATCCCTGAGGTTGCTCAACACACACTTTTTCCTTATACTTCTTAATGCTTTCATATGCTTCATACTTTATCTTATATAACCAGTTTGAAGATACGACAGACTTTCCGTTAGGTCTTGGCACAATATCCCATGCATAATTATTCAAAATTGATTCATATTCTTTGGTCATGGAATCCTTCCAAACCTTTCCTCTCACAACCACTCCATTATCATCGGTCTTGTTCCAGCTAGAGGGGAATGGTCCCCTCGACTTCTTTTCACTTTGGTGCCATAACTCACTTTAATAATTAGTGTTGTGGACCATTGACAATAGAGGTCTCCCATTAACTCTATAGAGTCCTTCAACTCTAGATTCCAATGTGAATGCATCCCTCATGCGGGATTGTTAAACACACATGGGCAGCAACATAATTTGAAAGATAAAACATGAGAGTACTTCTTTTATTAACAACTTATATACATTTATAGTACATTGTTTGACCGTTGGGTTTCACATCCCAAGGTCTCTTGGACTCCTTTTTTCTATTTGGCTTCCACACTAACCCATTGAGGATTAGGTGTCCAACATTCCCCTCCTTAATCTGAAGGGTTATGTATGAGTCCAAGAAGAGAATTGTAATACAAAATGTGCAAAAATGCATGGCAGCACTACGTTGAATGTGCTCTCTGAAATCTTGGTATAAAGGGTGGTGGTTTAAGGATGACCACCAACACTGGAATGCTTAGTGCAGTTCCCGGAACTCTTCCAAAACTCGCAAGAAGCTGAAGTCTTCTGCTAGAGGAAGTGCTCCTATTGTTTTGAAGAGGGAAACCTTCAACCAATAAAGGGAGGTCTCACCCTGCATACAAGGGAGAACTTCAACCTAAAAAGGGAAGTCTCAACCTGTGATGGTTTAAGGATGACCAACAACTCTGAAATGCTTAATGCAATTCCTGGAACTCTTCCAAAACTAGCGAGAAGATGAAGTCTTCTGCTAGAGGAAGCGGCCCCAATTTTGTTCCTGGAATTCTTCTGAAGCTGGCAAGAAGCTCAAGTCTTCTGCTAGAGGAAGTGTCCCAGATTACCAACTGAAGCATGCTCAGGGGCATCTTTGTTTCTGGCTACAACTCTGAAACTGGTGTGGCAAGTTGTGGCTCAGGCTCGCTTGATGTGGCTTTGAAGCTTGTAGATGACCATCATTCCCCCCATCTGTCAGATACAAGGTGAGATGATGGAGAAAACTCAAATGCAAGATTGTTCAATACTATGGAACAAGTTCTGACATGTGATTGGAATATCTTCTTGCTTGTTGATGCCCATTGCCAAGAAGCAATCCATCCAAGATGAATCTTTGTTCTTGCAGGACATTTGTTTCTGAATTATCTGTTTAAAGAATGACTATTTTTATGACAGTGCTTACATGGATGAAGATCAAAAAAGTGATCTTTCATATGGCTAACTCAGTCATAGTGTTGGCATTTGACAATCTGTTGTTGTTGTGGAAGAGGAGCAGAATCTGGAATAGCTGGAGGTGAACTATCATGAATGAATCCGGCACTCTGAAACTAAATGGGCTTTGAGTAGGCTGGAATATGAAAGGACAAGTCCTTGTCATATCCAAGACCAGTTCTATGTTTGTTGTGAATAAGTTGTTTCCAAGGTCTGATGATGGGCTTAGGAAGTGCAAACTGAGTTTCTGCATGTACAACTGCTGCTTTATTGGGTATTAAATCTGAACCAACTGTAACATTATTGACTTGCTTCTGATGGGTTGCAGTCTCAATGTTCTGAACAAAAACATGTTCAGAATGACTCCTCTGTTTTAATTCTTCTTACTGTAGTTGAGATTCGAGCTGCAAAAAATCAATTTTCTCTTGTGCATTTTGTAGACAGACCTGAATGTCTGTGAGAGAAACTTTGTTGACTTTTAATGTATCATGAGTAGTAGACAATATCAGAGTTTTGAGGAACTCTAATACTTCATTGGTTCTGGCCATTTTTTTTTATTTAATGTCAGATTTACACCTTAAAAGCTGAACACAACTACTACTCAATGCAAAAAAGTAATACCCACTAGCAATATCCTTTATAAATGTGTAGCCAATGATCAATGTGCAACCAGTAAGCACCAAAATAAGAGTTTACTCATAATCAGCACTATGTTATGACAATACAACTGACTAAAATTTTCTCCACAAAAGATTACTTTTATTTGTCAAAACAATCATTGCCTTTATACAGCCCACCAAACTCTTATGCAGCAGTCAAATCAAGGAATCAATGCACTATAATGAGTTTTAAATACAATGCCACACAAACAACCTCTAAATGGCATCCAAACTGAGACAAACTTGTTATGGTATGGCAGAAATTGACCCAACAGACCAACCAGCAGTAATATATTAGGTAACTCGTCCTCTTTCTGTTCAATGTAAACTAGTATTTGGGGTAGCACACAACCTAGAATGAATCTACAACAATGAAAAAGTATTTAAGAGTGACTTGTCGCCCATTCTTGTAACCTTCAGAACCCGCGCTAGGGTAAAAAGGAAAAGGCCTTCGTTTCTCGCTACTAATGCGAAGTGGACAGATAGAATCCACCAAATAAGATGCAAAATGCTCCAAAATTGAAAATAAAACAACATATTCATAGGAGTTAGACAAGCTCAACCGATGAAATCCTTCAGAAGATAAAATTCACTTAATTCCACAGATATTCCATGAAAACTACATGAATTTCTTCCCATTGAAATAGAAATCCTTCAATGCGCACAAAATCCATGAAAAGTTGTAGCCTCCGTGGAAAATGTATCTTTGGATCATACACAAAATATTAAGCATTTGAATGGTTATTGAAGTCGAGAATAGACATCATCCTCTGCTAAAAGGAAATCCCAAGAACTTGAAGCTATTTTAGCCATAAATACAACTAAATAAATTGCAATAATACGTGTTTTTCAGCAACAAAATATGCACACATTCAATAAAGTCTCGTTTCAAGAATGAGTGTGTAATGGCTATACTCATGTGACTGCATGGAAAAAACTAGTACACGCACTGGGAAATGTATGCAATCGGTGGGAGCGCAAACCCAACAATTAACAATGAAGGCAATAGATTCATAGCGCCTAATAACGCCAACACTAAGGAGGTGCAGAGCCTAATAATGCCATTTTCCTTTATCAACAGATGTCTTTTCTACATAACGTTGGCTCCACCCATAATAACGATGAATAGATGCTTGGATTTCAAAATGGAAGTCATTCAGATCCAGTGCCCAACCAAACTAGCACCTGATTTGGTAATGTTGAAACGCCCAGCCCTTGCTATATATGCACTTATATATCAGCAGTGCAACTTTCAGAGAATAGATGTTCTATTCTTCCACTTTATGCATCAATCAAATGACTACATCCCTCTAGGAACTCATGTTTCTACTACTCGAAAGGCACACACACTCAGCAGAGAAGAAGAGTGGCTCTGTTCTTTGCAAAGAGTGGTCTAATCTTCCTCAAAGAGCACCCAACAAACATAATAAAGTCAGTGGCTTAGTTCAGCAAAAGAACACGACTACCTTAGGGCCACTTTTGAACTCCAAAAAGGAAACCCCCGCAGCCAGCAAATAAAGTATGCAGGCTCTCCCTTTGCAGTGAAGCTCGTGCCTTTGTACCCAGCTACAGATACTCCAAGAAATCCAGACATCAAGGCTCTTGATAATAGTGATAAGATCGACCCTTCAGAAGAGAGAAAGTAGGGCCAATCAACAAGCAACTTGTCCTAGCTATACAAAGGGAACTCAGCCTCTATTTTACCTTCAAAACTTGTCTTTCAAACCTTGAATTTGAGTTTTACCACTTGAGAATTTCAACCAACACAATATTCAGTAGGGACCTGGAGACTACAGCTGGAAAATAGGAGTTACAGGAGAATCTAAAACGTCTATGAGTCCAACAGCTTGGAGAGGGCAGTGTATGCAGGCCAGCAGGTAATGGTCGAGAATAATCATGACAAGCGAAAAATAGTAAATGGTTTAGCGAGAGAAGCAACAGAAAACTGATCACGTTAAATAGGTGGCAAAGCCAAATTCAGTCTAAGACAAATTTAATCCAGAAATAAGAACGATAGTTCTTTACAAGGAAATCCGCAGTCTACAGAAGGCAGTTTTTAATCCAGAAAAATAAACACTCTTGGTAGTTGTTCTGACATGAAAAGATGGCAGAGCACCCAGGTACCACATAATATAAATAAAAGATTAAAATTATTTAGTGTGGCAGAACTACAAGACCTGAGAAGGACAGTTCTAACGAGTTGGAAAATGGCAGACCAACATATATGTAAAATCAGGCTCACAGTAATTATACAGGGCAGGAATACACTTGCAACTCTGATACCATGTTAAACACACATGGGCAACAACATAATCTGAAAGATAAAACATGTGAGTACTTCTTTTATTAACAACTGACATACATTTATAGTACATTGTTTGATCGTTGGGTTTCACATCCCAAGGTCTCTTGGACTCCTTTTGTCTATTCGGCTTGCACACTAACCCATTGAGGATTAGGTGTCTAAAAGGGATTCCTTAGACCATGTGAGGACTTTACCTTTTATGAAGGCTACTCTCATACCTTTGTCTTCCAAAGAAAAAACATATACCACGTTCTCTTTTAATTCTAGAACATACATTACATCATTAAGGAGAAGGGATTCACCAGCGTCCAAATGAAATTTTACGGAGCCAAAACCTTTCATAGGATATGTAGTGTTGTCCCCAAAAATAATCTTCAAACTTGTCTTCGTCTCAACCAAATTTGGGAGGACTTCCTCATACCAAGAGAACTGTCTATAAGCCCCACTATCTACCAGCCATCTATCATACGAATCCATAGGAGAAGAAATAGAAAGGGTAGAAATAAGAATATATCCAGGTTGACTAGTAGCTACATTACTTTTATACTTGAAGTTCACTAACTTCTTTTAAGGACGAGGACTTTCTTCATGATCATCTGAAGCATTTATTCTTCTTCAATGATCTCTTCCTTTTATATCATCTTACCTTCTTCTATCACCACCTCTTCTTCTATCATCGCTTCTTCTTCTATCATTATACCTATTGTTGTTGTAGCTTTGGTTGGATATGGGAGCATCTCTCTTTCTTGGATAGTCTTGGGCATAGTGACCACAGTTGTGGAAATTTTAGCATTCAGTATCCCTTAATATTCTATTAGAGTCCTTTGACTCAGGAGATGGCATATTTGAACCAGATGGTCTTCCTTTTCCCTTTTTCTTCTTGTCTTGAGTAACAAATGTAGCAGGTTGTCCTTCTTCGTGCTTTTGAATTCTCCCTCTCTCAATCATCTTGTCTCTTCTTGATTACATTTACCAATGATCTCATCAAATGTCGAGAATACATTATTGTTGCTTAGAGTAGTAACGAAGGTTTCCAAATTAGGAGGAAGACCTAGAAGAGTGATCAATACCAACTCCCTATCAGATACCTTCTCACCTGCATCTTGCAATTGATCCCTTAAATGGGATACCCTCATTATATGAGATTGCACATATTATCCTTTGTTCATCTTTATCTCTTTGAGTTGATATTTCAAGGACCTCATACATCCCCACCATATTGTCATACATGTCCTTAGATGTTTTTAAGTTACCAACATAAACAAGCAAATGTTCTTGTAAACCATCAATAATATTCTTAGCTTTGAGATAACCTTTCTTGTACCTGGACTTGATAGCAGTAGAAGCATTCGTTGGGGCCTTGAGCACCTTAACTTGCACATATTCCAAAACATCCTTGTCATCTAATGTTACTTCCAACCTTATCTTCCATGCAACAAAGTTATATGAGTCACCTAGCTACTCATATGATCCTTGAAGTAGGAGGTAGACATCTTGACCAAACCAAATAGGCTTCTCTAACTTCTTTCAAAGATTATTGCTCTTGTCTCCTTGGGATTTTTCTCTTCACCTTAGCTCTCTGATTCCATGTTAATTTTCCATTATTCTATGTTGTTACAATTACTTTAGCCTAATTATTATCTTCAATTAGAAATCTTTGAGTATGGTTGAATCTTCCAATGATTAATAGCAATTGTAGATATAATAGTAAATTCAATGAACCATAAGAGACATCAGTTTTGGTCAAAGACTAGGGGAAAACCCCATAAGGGGGAAAACCCTTTAAAATTGTTCTTCTTATTAGTTTTTCATAAAATGTTCAACAAAGAGAGTGTACAATGTTCTAATTCATCAATCACAATACTATCCAGCAAAACCAACCAAACAATATCCAAGAGATGAGCCCAGCAATAATATTAATCAAAATCAAAGTTCTCAAGCCTGTAGTCAATGGTCAAAGTCTACAATCAACTATCAAAATGCCCTAAGTCCCAGTGACACGAAGCTAGTGACCATGCATGCAACTGCAACATTTCAGCTATAGGGAGCACCTTGTGTGTGTGCAGCTACAACCAAAATTTCCCTGTTCCAACCCTGCGGCTATAGAACAAAAACCCTAATCCACACATGCGAGCTCGGAACCTGCAATTTCAGACCCATATGAACCAATCTTTGTGAACCAACTTCAAACTTGTGTGAACCAAACCAAAGAAGAGAGAAGAATAATATGCTTAACAATGATATCCAAATGAGGATCACTCGACTTGTATTTATATGCTTCCAAAGGTGTCCAATTTCTCTTTCGGGTCGACCTATCCTTTTGTGCACATGTGGCTTTCCATATTAAAAATATATTTTTCCTCAACCAAATTAAATTCTTCCAAGGGATAGGAAGGGTCTTTCTTGATGAGGAAGATTGTCCAAAGGAGGGAATTTGTCCCCGAGCTACCAAATTAACATATATTATTGATAAGCATGAAATTGTTGAGTAGGATCTTGCATAATACCTTATTTTTAGGCCTTCTTGGTGCAACAAAGAAAATTTATTCTGAGGCCTTATTTGCTCCATTATCACCTTGATAAACTTCTTTAAATCCTAGTAGAGATGGGAAATCCTTTATTGCGTGTTTCTCTGCACAAATAACACATATTTCAATGTTATATAAGGGACATTCTTTCAAAGGATGTTTTCTTTTACATCTAGGACAAAATATAGAAAATACAGCATTTTCAGCCTTTTGTTTACTTTTAACTCTCAAAATATCAATTTGTTCACCTAAATTTTCAAGAATATCAGTTTTTAAATTTTCCAATAAATGACCAAGTCCAACTCTACTTACCATACCACATGTAGATTTACTTACTCTAGCCATCGTTGGGTCTGAATGAACATTTCCATATTTTTCTCCTCATTGTGATTTATGTTCACATAATTCATAAATTTCTTCAAAAGTACATTGGGATACATTTCCTTTACCCATCAAATTTTAAGAGATCAATCCATTCTTCTCTAATTCCTCGAAGTAAAAGGGTATTTAACGTGTCAAATCCTAATTTATGTTGTTTTTCCCTTTTAACGTTGTAAACAAATCTTTTTACAATATCTTCGAGATTCTCATCCTATTTTTGGCTCATTTTAAAAATTTCTTCCTGAAGATCATGTTGAATGCAACAATCTTTATATATTTCTAGAAAAAGTTGTCTCATTGCATTCCATGGTCTTATGAAAGTTGTTCCTAATCCAATGAACCATTTTAAAGCCCTGTATTTTAATGTAGTTGAGAATAACTTTATTTTTTTAGCATCTTATAGATAATCATAACTTCTACAATGCACTTCAAACTCAAAAAGAAAAGTTTATGGTGCCTAAGTTTGCATACCATGAAAATTTGGAAGTATTGATTGAGATATATTTTTCATGTTGACATTAGTATATATATCTTGAATAGGAAAACCATATGCATCTTCTTCATTAGCATCATCTCCATCTCCTCCTCTTCCTCCTCCAGATGATGGTTTTCTTCCTCCTCCAAGTGGAGCTCTTCTATCACTTGCCCCTCCACCTAATATTCTTCCATTTCCAATTCCACTTGGAGGTATTATATCTCCTTCTCCTTTAGCCATGTATTCTTCAAAACTAAGAGAGTATGGTTCTTCTATCGAAATTTCCTCAATTGGTTCTTCAAATATTGGTTCTCCAAAGAAGATTCCTTCTTCTTCTTCTCCTCCCTTGATAGGTATCTCAATCTCATGTGCAACAAGTTGTTCTCGTGTTGAATGAGAGAGAAAGATAAATACTTCTATTGAATATGTTGGTTCTTCTCTAGCTCTCGTTTTAGTTCTGTGTACCTCATGATACCTTCTTCTACCTGCAACAGTGGGAATACGTGATGTGCATGGTGATGTGGTTATTACTACACTAGGTGAACTAGTGGGGGTGCTAGATGATTGTATTAAAGTAGATATACCTCTAATAAATCTACCTCTTTAATTTATTTCTCTACACATCAATTCTATTTATCATTCTTATGCAACTAATAAAAAAATTAAAAAATGCAACAACCAAGGTTTAGGAAAAACCTCACTACAATGAAGTGAAGGTTCTTACCTCTCATCTCACCATTTCTCTTTTCCCAAAGTTGTGTAATATAAAAGAAATTTGAATTAAAAGCTAAAACCTATGTACACTTCTCTAGCAACGGTGCTATAAATGTTGGTCAATTCAATTGCACTAGAATTCCATTACATTTAATTTATCAATTTAGGTTTGTGTAACATCCTCCTCCCACATGTACCCAATCTAACTAGTCCACTAGGGTAAACATGTGACGAGAAGAAACTATGATGTGATTCAAATCCCCATGAACAGTTAAGGAAGTGGAACCAAAAAAACAAACCCAATGTAACCTTACTCATGAACTATAGACCCTTCTAGAGACAACCAACCCTTCCAAGTGCCTAAATCCTTAGACAACTTGTCATTTTGTTGAACTAGACCCCCAGTCACTCCCATGAAAATCCATGCATGCGAATGAGGCCCTCCAATCGCTCCCACAGCAAGGCATGCCAGCAACTGTGACCTTTTTCAGGCAATTTTGTGTCAGTGACCCCGAATTTTGTGCCACTTTTTTAGGGCTGGGACTCAGGGCACTACCCAGAACTTCATGAAACTACCAAAAATGTCAAAAAACCATGAAATAAGGTTACTAATGTAAAAATTTGTACAAGTACTTGAATAGACTCCTACTCCTACTACTGGGGCTAGTCGTGGAAAGAATATAACACAACCCAACAAGATTCATAAAGAAGAGTTTATGCCTTATCATAATAGATGCATTATCATCTATTAGGTCATATAATAATTCACATTTCATATACTAATCAAATCACAATGAGATCCATAATCAAAGTCTGTCATAAACCATAATTATAACCAACATATAACCAACATAAATAACAAGGATATAACAATCATAAGACCACATATGAACAATTACATTTACACATGAAATACCAAAGGAGAAGGAGCTCTTATTAATGAATGCATAAGCCAACCAAGCCAAGGGCTTCCATGAACCACCCAACCATAGATTGGGTTGAACCAAATATTTATTTCAGCCAATCACCCCTGTGTCATATTCCAAGCATGAATATGGGACTCACAACAAAACCAACAAGGACTTACCCAAGCTTTATTGTATATCCCACCAAGGAATTCCTAGGCCTGAAACCCTCATCAATACAACTAGTATTTACTGCAATCCCATCGGATCACTAGGCCCTAAACAAGCATGGATGCCTTCAGATCTCTCCACCTAAACCATGAGGAATTTGTTTTTCTCAACCTCTTAGCTTTACCATGTATCCTACCATTACCAGTCAAGGGATTCTTAGGTCTATGAGGTCACCACCATCTGGTCTTTACCATGTATCCCACCATTATCGATCAAGGGATTCCTAGGCCTAATCAAGGGTATTCACAATCAAGCTTTACTGTATATCCCTACCCCGGGATTCCTAGGCCTTGTGATCAATCCTAAGAACACCCCACTCAATTTTGAATCCATCTAACAATCTAGCTCAACCAAAACAAGAGAACACCATCACATTATGGCTATCCAGAAATGGAAATGCAAGGTTGAAGAACATTGCCACATGTAGAAAAAACCATGCCAGTGACAGCAAGAGAAACAAAAACACACGTGCATGACAAAATTAGCAAGGAAATCATACATGCAATTCGGTACCTACAAGCAATCCCTATGTAGCTGCTTGATCCTGCTCTTCCTTGCTTGATCTTTTGCTTCCTCTTGCTTTCTTTTCCCTCCTTTGCCTTCTTTCATCCAATGCTAGAGTGCTCCAAGAATGCTCTAAGTGTCCAAGAGTATGAGAGAGAGAGTGTAGAGAGAGAGCTCCAAAGCTGAACAGACAAAAAGGTTGCGAACTAATCCTTGGAAGCCTTTTTATCAATGAGGCCTCTATTTTCTTCATTTTCCATTATTTTCATTTATTTTCCTCCTCACATGAAACCTATGACCTTTCACCTTCCTTTTCTCCTAATTTCCATTATTTTCATAAATAAAATGTCAATTAATGCCAATTTGTCTTTCCAAATCCTTTGCCATTACCTTTGCTAATTTCCTTAGCCGTAATAAACCAAATGAACACCCACACTAGGATGTTTTGCCCAACATTCAGCTTGGAATAAGTGCCCCATGACCTTCGTTATTATTTTTCCCTTATTAACTTTATTACATGGATTTTTTACAAGGTTTGTTACGGTTTGTAAGATTGTTAAGTGTAATGCAAAATATATGTTAGGATTTGGTTTTTAATATATCTAATAAAAACTAACATTAAAAATAAATGCTAGCCTATGAAAACAATTGATTACTAACTAACTCCATATCAACAAGGTTCTAAAGCACTTGTAGATCCTCATAACCATGTAGATAAACCTAATGATTTTGACAAAAAACTTCTTTAAAGATTTGCAGTATAAGTGCTTGTAGTTTTAAAGATTAATTCCTATTGAATCTAAAGATCCTTATGATTAACCTTCATTATATTGACACACAAAAGAAAATAAAATTCACATCCTTGAGTCAAAGCAAAGCACACCGCAAGAAATAAACCTAAGTGATCACTTTGTTCTAACTATTCTTTGATTATAAACTTTATTGAAACTAATATTAAAGTTTTTAAACTATGAGTTGCGAGCAAAGAACTAATAAAAACATAGTATTATCTCTATGAACATAATAGATTAAAAATGAAAGAAGCTACACTATTAGAAGAAACAAAACTCATCCAAATGAGAAGCAACATGTGTCCTAGCACAAGGGTCCCTCTTTGTTGGGTCACGAACGTTGAGGAAACTTCAAAACCTTGACTTGTTAATTTAAATCATACACAAATAATTCTTACACATCAATGAGAGACAAAGAAACATTATATTAATAATAGTTCTCATACATTCAATCTTATTATATATCCTCTTTGTTTTGGGCTATCGTTGACTGACACCCTGGTCAACGGGTGGTGGCTACATCCACGAAAAAATCTGGGTTGATCGACCCCAAAGGGAATCTAGCCCCGTGGCCCACTAGCTAGGCCTAACCCCAAGGGCTTCGGGGAGAATGGACCCTGTGACCTCCCGAACAGCAAGACACTGATTTTGACCAACTGAGCTAACCCTTGGGGCTCTTATTATATATCCTTTATCAAACAAGATTATAGTATTTATAAGGTTCTAAAACAATAACAAACTCAAAAATTGACTACAATAGCTCAAAATAGATTAATCATGACTCGAAGTTTCGTTGTTATAGTTTAAAACATATTAATAATGATCATAGTTTCATGGATCTTGGTTATCACGTTGTTGATCATTGTAAGCATGAATTTTGCATCATCAAATATTATCCACAATATTCTATGTTCGATCTTCTACCATGATACCACGATGTCACTACTCTGAAACGCAAGGTTTTTACATTGTCACTGCTTTGACTAAGGCATTAATCGAGCTATGGTGGTGATAGGAATGCCTCCTAGTTACTCTTGATAGGTGTATAACTATCTTAAGATTTTTTTCCACTATCTCCATCCTTTGTTTTTGCGAAGTTTTTCCTTAAAGTATGCCAACCTATGAATTTGCTACAAAATTGGAGGATAGGTACAAAATATGTTAATTTATGCAATTACTACATTTTAACTTGCTTTTACGAAGAAAACAGATAAAAAAGATAGAAAAATGGATGTATTAACTTTAAAATCCTTGTTTGTAACCTCTATAGATTAGATAAAATTTGTATGCATAGATGATATCATTACAGTGTGAATAAGGATGGTTATTATGGCTTCCTAATAGATAAAATGGTCAAAGCTAGCTCAACAGATTGACAAAAAGAGCTAATTCTTTCACCCCATCAACAGTTGCATGAGCAATTAGGGTAATGAACATTCAAGCAGCCTATTATATTTAACTTTTTCTACAACATCTACATGAGAGAGAGGATTCATTCCACCTATAATCCTTCTAAAATTTTGTGAGTGTTTATTTTCCTTTAAAGAATTTCCTTTCTCTCTTCTCAATCTTCTATTTTTTTTTTTCACAAAATCGGTTGCTGGCTTATATTCAAAAGAAAAAAGGAGGGAGACGGATCTCTAGTTTTACAGAATGTTGTTGGAATATGAAGATCCAACAGCAGATGCAGTTGATGATTGAATCAGCATTACAACTTGTTTCCATCGTTGTGAAGAAGCGAAATGTTGTATAAATTCTGACAAACTGTAATAAAATATAACAAGTTTTGCACTTCATTTTTAATTTTTGCAGATGTGTTGTGTTTGCCGCCCACTAAAGTTACGATCTTCTCGCAAGCCACCATATATGAAAACTAGATCACCCATAGCTGCAGCAGCATGACGACAGTGCCTTGTGAGTTCGAGTGATGCTTCCCCACCAGCAGCATCTACACTATATCTTCATGTCTGAGGACTAGTAATCACTGACTTCCTGTCACACCAGACTCCAGCTGCTGTATCCAGAACTAAAAAACAAGCAGTGAAAATATATTTTATTTCCAAGGGTTTATAATGGAAAGTGCATAAAAAAGTTATGCCACTTGTACAGGCAAAATGGACTAGACAAGGACACATTAGAACCTCCTGTGAAGCGGACTCGGATGAATACAAGGTTGTCAGAGGACTAAAATTGGGAGAGAGACAATATGTCTGGGGTAGCAGAGATGCTACGTTCGTAGAGCCATGTCCAATGTGTGCCTGAGACCGATTGGCTGGAGATAGGAAGAGGTCAACAGGAGTAGGAAAACAATTGATTGAGCGTGAAATGTTGGAACCGCTGAGAACGCGGAGCTTTGAGGGATTTGAAAGGGCGGTCCAGAGAGAGTCTGAGTTTGGTACTGAAGAGGTTAAATCTGTGGTGGCCAATACCATTGGATAGAAGGCAAAGATTTGGTTCTTCGCAGAGAGGCAGGGTAGAGAGCTTCAAAAACCACGAACAGTGATCTGCTGTGGGGTGGATCTACAAAGAGGATAGAGCCTGATCATAGCAAGAAAAAGTAATGGTCAATGCCATTGCACCGAAGGTTGCCAACAGGGTGTGAGCAGGCTTTATTTGCCAATTTATCTGCAGTTTTGTTAAGAGATCGAAGGACGTGATAATAAAGATTGCCTTTCATCTGCTGGTCCAGAGAATGGAATCGCTCGATGATTTGCTGCAGACTCAGATTTTGGGCTTTTCTGTTGCTTATCATCAGACCAATGATAATGGAAAAGTCTCCAATAATAATAGCCTTGGATATACCAAGTTTCTGAAGCTGGAGCAAACCTTGAAGGAGGGCAAAAGCTTCAGCCCTATTGTTTGAAGCATGGCACAGACCCCATTCATATGTTAACACATCTCCATTACCGTTGCAAATAAGACCTCCGGCCCCAGCCATTCCTGGGTTGGATTTGGAGGCTCCATCGAAAAAAAGATAATGAGTATTGTTGTTCCTGAGCCATCGAGCAAATTCTTCATCTTTCATCCTGATTTTCCAGCTGCATATGGGGTTGCCTCTGCTATTGGGATCACATCTTTTTTGTTCTATGCTGCTTCTATCTAGAATATGCCCTATGTAATTCCTTTCTTCGAATGTTAGGTCCAGCGCCTTCAAATTCCCATGACATTTTGTGGATAGAGTTTCCAAGTTGAGATTCCAAGCTTTCTTGTAGAGCTTTCTAACATTAGTTTCTATGCCTTTGAAGACCATTCTGTTTCTTGCTAGCCAGATGTTCCAGAGAAGTGTACAGGGTAGGGCACTCCAGACCCTTCGAGCTGTATTGTTTGCTTTTCTTCCCCACGGGTAGCTCTTTTTCCATATGTGCAACACTTCAAATATACTAGTGCCAGACACCCAAGGGGGATTGTGACTCCGAAAGGCTTCCTTCCAGCAGGCTGAAACAAATGAGCAATCTATAAATAGATGTTGGATTGTCTCTTCTTTGTTTTGGCAATTTGGACAGCGTGATGGTCCAATTATTCCTCGCGTTCTGAGGTTCTCAGCAGTGAGGACTTTCCCTCTTAAGAGGATCCATAAGAAGAATTTGATTTTTAGAAGGGTTTCTACCTTCCAAACAACTCTCCAATGTTCCCAGATTGTCGTGGGATACTCATTGGTGCAGATCTGATGATAAGCAGCCTTAATAGTGTATATAGTGCCTGAAGGATCCCATCGAAATTCATCAGCAAGGTAGCGTTTGGAGGGCGCTATACCATGAAGATAAGTTTTCAGGTTGTTGAGACTGATTTCTGCATCTACTGGTATATGAGGGAAACTCCAACCTTTCCAGGTTTGGGAGTGGGCTTCCCATTGAGAGATCTGTGCCAGAGTTTGAATACCTACACTGTTGAAAAGAGCTAGAACCTGTTGAGTACCAGGTCGTTGGCTTATGGGCTGTTGCCCCATTATTTTGTCTTCTCCAATTCTTATGTAGTTGCCTCCTTTGGGCACTTTGGAAGTTATTTGGTCAAGAAAAGGTATAGCTTTCTTACACATCCTCCAGATTTTAGAGCATGCTCTGTTGGGGAGCTCATGATCCAAAATCTGGTGCCTTGGGTGGCTGAGGTATTTTTTTTCGAGAACAGTTTTCCACCAAGAATTCTTTCCAGTTATGAGTCTCCAAACTAGCTTGCCAGCAAAGGCGAGATTTAGGAATTTAGATGATCTGATTCCCAACCCTCCATTCTCACATGGCTGAGTGACCTGCTTCCAGCTTACCAAGTTGTATTTTTTTTTTCATTTCTCCCTCTTTGCCAAAGAAAGTGATGAAGGAGAGCATCCATTTTAAAATGGAAGTTAGTGGGGGCTTGTAAAAGTGTAAAGCAGTACAAGGGCAGGGAGGAGAGGCCTGCTTTCAGAAGAATTGTGCGCCCTGCAGGGTTAAGCCAAGAAGTGCCCCAATGTTGTATCTTCCTTTTCATTTTGCCAATAATAACTTCCCAAGTTGTAGCTTTCAAGTTGCCGGCACTTATAGGCATGCCCAAATAAGTAAATTGCTCCCAATTCAGCTTACAAGGAACCCCAAGAGTACGAGAAATCCTATGGAGAACATGTGCCAAAGTGTTCCACCCATAGATACAGCTCTTAAGATAATTTATCAGACCTTCAGAGTAGCTCATGTATTTGTCTAGGAAGGCTTTAAAACGACGGGCTATGATGTTTGAAGCTCCCCCCATTAGAAGAGTATCGTCGGCAAACTAAGAGTGATTGATGTTTTTGACTCCATTGTCAAATTTGATCCCGGTGATGAGGCCCATGCGATGATTGTAATCCAGAGATCTACTAAAAGACTCAGCCATTAATATAAAGAGATAAGGTGAGAGAGGGAAGCCTTGTCTAAGGCCTCGAGAGGATTGGAAGGAAGGTCCAGGTCTACCATTTAGAAGATGGGAGATCCATGGTCCTGTAATGCAGCCTTTGATAAGGCTAATAAAGGATGTCGCAAATCCCATTTTTTCAAGCACAGCAAACAGGAAGGAATGTCTGACACGGTCAAAGGCATTGGCTAAGTCTAACTTTAAGATGAAGCCTTTCTCATTTCGGGTTTGACTGGAGTGTATGGCCTCTTGGACAAGAAGGATGGAGTCCTTAATTTGCCTATTGGCCAAAAAACCCCCTTGATTTTTAGATATGAGAGTGGGGAGGATAGGTTTTAGGTGAGTAGCCAAGATTTTTGTCAAAATTTTATATGATGAGTTACACAAGGATATTGGGCGAAAGCGTGATAAAGTCAAAGGTCGATTTTCTTTAGGGATAAGGGCAAGATGGGTGGCATTAGTGAATCCTCCAATTTTGCATTTACATTGGACCCATCTTACCATTTTGACAAGATCTTTTTTTATTACTCCCCAGTATGTTCTATAGAAACAGATAGGAAAGCCATCTAGACCTGGGGCTTTATCTGGCTGGAGAGCCCAGATGGCATCATGTATTTCTTCTTCATTGATCTCCTTAGTCAAGTCTGCATTAATATCCTCACTAATTCCTTTGGGCATATGCTGTAGGAGGTCTGAATAATCCTTCGTTTCCTTTGTCTCAGCTAGGAGGGTGTTGTAATAGGCTAAGACAGTTTGCTTGATAGCTTCTTGGGTTTTTTGAGGGCGGCCTTACTCATCGTTGATCATGGTGGCATTATTTCTGACTTTCCGGACAGTTGCTTGCTTATGGAAGAAAGTTGTATTTTTGTCTCCTCCATGAAGCCAAAGCTGTCTTGACTTAATTCTCTATTTTTGCTCTTCTTCTCTATTAACCCGGTACAACTGATAATATATATCACTTTCTAATGCTTTATCCTCTTGGGATAGCCCATTTCCCTCAATTTTCCTGTCAGTTTCTTTCAATTTATTTTTTAGCTCATCTTTGACATTTTCTGGTTCTTTGTAATGTTGCTTCACCCATTCCTTTAGGGCGTGTTTTGTATTCTTCGGCTTGCATTCCCAAATGAATCCCGATGATCCTTCTATATGATGATGCCAGGCTGTTTGGACAATCTGATCCCCAATAGGATTGCTACGCCAAAGAGAATTGTATTTGAAAGGCAACGGCCCCAATGGACAATGTGCTTCACGAGCAATGCTAATGGGGTAGTGATCGGAGTTTGAATAAGGCAGAATATCAGCATGAGCAGTGGAAAACTCAGAGAGGAAAGAAGTATTTACCAAAATTCTATCAAGGCGCTCCAGAATCTTATCTCTGCCCAGCCTGCGGTTGTTCCAAGTGTAACTCTGATTTTTTGGGATGATATCTACTAAATCGCACTCTTGCATGATGCTTTCTAGCTTTGCTCTATAAGGATCATGAGTAAAAATGCCTCCTCTTTTTTCATTGGAGTGTAATATAAGATTTAGGTCTACCCCAAAGATGATATTTCTATTGTCTTCAGTTTGTATGTCTTCCTGAAGAGTGGCCCAGCACTAATCTTTATCTCTGAAATGGTTCGGAGCATAAATGTTATAAATGACTATTTGCTTATCCTCTGTTTTTTTTTCTAGTGTGACTTTGATCCAATATGGATTGATAGTTTTGGATGTGCATTTCCAAGTATTTTTGTTCCACACTGTGGTGATACTGCCAGAAGCTCCTCTTGCTTCACATATTTGTCCCTCATAATGCCTGAGCTGTTCTATAATTCTTGTCATCTCTTGCAGTCTTTGCTTTGTTTCCTGAATCATTACAATTCCTGGCTTCTCATGAGCTGTGAGATCTTTCAGGGCAGCAATTTTTGAGGGGTGCCCTAGTCCCCTACAATTCCATGATATGACTTTCATCATTGAGTATTTGGGTTTCGAAGGGATGCTCGTCCCCCTTGCTCCTTATGTGTTGTTTCATTGCTATTTTTCCCCAATATATAAGTTTCTATGGGATTTTGAGTTCCCGAGGCAATGTCTTTTTGAGCATTTTCGTTCCTTTGTTGTTTACTTGATTTCCTACCAAGTCCTTTTTTTTAGATTCTTGATTGATTCCATGCTCTTTCGAGGAGCTTCTAGTAGATCGAGGTGGGGGTGGGGCGAGGGAATGGGAGGGGGAGGATTGAGAAAGAGAAAGAAGGATGGGGGGTTCATATTCAAGGGGGATCAGGGGGTCATTATCAGGGAGAGAGAGGGCGCCAAAGGGATTTGAAGAGATCAGGGGAGAACCAGTGGATGGCCCCGAGGTGGGGAAGATGGGTGGACCAAGAGGAGAGCAGGGAGAAGGGATAGCTGAGGAGGAGGCTTTGGGAGGAGCTGAAGGAGGATTAGGCTTGGGAGGGGCAATTTTGGGAGGAGCCTCTTCAAAGTTTGCTTTCAAGCCAGAGGCAATCTTCTTCTTCTTTACAGTTTCCCATTGTTCTTTTGATTGAGCAGGTTCAACATTAACAATTTTAGAATAGCGATTGGAAAAATGGTTGTATTCGTGGCATACCTTGCATTTGAAAGGAATTTGTTCGTAGTCCAGTTATTGAATATGCGTCCAATCGTCCACTTTTAGTTTGATTTCTTCTGGAAGACCCTTGCCGAGATCAACTTCAATGCATATCCGCGCACATGCCTGCATATTATCCTTGGGCTCACACCGATCAATGTATTTTCCAACAGCATTGCCAATGGCTCGAACCGAGTCATCTCCCCAACAGTGGAGCGGGAGGTACGGGAGACGAACCCAGACCGGAACAGCATTAGGGACATCCAGCTCAGGATCGAAACATGGAGTCCATTTTTTCAGGTACAGACCACGAGAGTCCATGAAGTACAGCCCATTTGATTAGGTCCTCGTCTGCTCTAGATTCAAAGTGGAAAGTATAATAACATTTTCCACATAAATGAATGGAGATTTTTCCATTAACTTTATCTGCCCAGTTTCTTTTGATCCATCGTTGAACAGTTTTCGGGGAAGGCCATAGGCCAGTGAACTGTTCGATGAGCCCCCGCTCAGCTAAAGAGAGAGCAGCCATTCGAGGTATCGAAGGAGGAAGGACAACCTCTTGCAACTCATCCAGTTTCTTGACAAACTTGGACAGCGCAGGGCGAGCTCTCTGAGGCTGAAGAGATTTGACTAAGGCTTAAAACGCATCTGCAGCAGATTGGAAGCATGCAACTGCATCAGTCTGATCAAGGCTCTCTGTGGCAGGGTTCGGAGAGGCCATGGAAGGCCAGAGGCCAGAGACCTCGTGCTGCAAAGAAAGGACCAGCAGTTGGCTGCTAGGCCAGGGGAACACGCAGGAGGCGTGCGCTGTCGAACAATAGAAAACTTTGTGCATCTCTTCTCAGTCTTCTATTAATCTAACTTTATTGAAATATTGAATGTTTTCTAAAGCCAATCCTTGACTTTGTTTTCTCTCTTTCTTCCAAGTACCTTTATCATTACTATCGGTCCATGGGATCCCAATCCTAGTCCCTTAGGGACATCAATTTTATTTTTACAATTAAGTAACAGGATTTTGTGATTGTGCTTTAGGCATTTGATTTTATTCTCATATTTTAAGGTTGTAAATTATTTTTTGAATCTTGCGGCCCATCTTATTTTGGAAATCATTTCATTTTTTATTACGAAACTTTAATTTCAAAATAAAAACTAATAGTCTTGTGAATGTTTTCATATGATCTTGTGATTTTAAATGTATGATATCATTCTATAGTTCTCTAAGTGTATCAACCAATACCTTCTATTTCCATATATATAAATTTACTTCAAGTATGTTTCCTCATGTATGTTCATGGGTTATAATGTGAAATGAATTTATGAGAATATAATTTATTTTGTTATTGTTTTATTTTTACATTGAAGAACACCTCGTCCTTTCACAGGTGCATGTGTTGAATGCATAATCTTTAATATTCAAGTCATATGCATATTAGAGTGTGATCAATAGAAGAGTACCACCTCTATAAAGATGTAAAGGGAATCTAAAAACATGCCCTATGAGGTTGACTTTTTTCTTAGGATGAAAAGAAATCAATAGTATCCAACCTTTCAAAACTAGTTCTAAAATTTAAATCTGAAATATTATGATCCTTCTTCTCTCCAATGGAACTAGTGGCACTCAACATGGACTTTTCTAGCTTCATATATGACAGTTTTACCAAGAAAGCATGTTCAAGACTAGTCAAAAACCTTGACTTTCATAGCTTGTATTTATGGAAGTATAGTGAACTAAAACCTAAATTTTTCACAACACATTCTTTATTTATGTGTCTATAGTGTCCCAAAATTGTCACTATTTGAATCATTCAAGAGATAAAGTTATATAAAAAATACAAAGATGACTCATTTGAAGGATTCAAACCCAAGCATTGTATTGTCTATTACCAAATGTTAGGAAACAACACCCAAGTTGCATAAAAAATAGAACGATAAGTAGCTTCATACTTTTAGGATTAGATAGAATAGTGAACAAGAAGCCTATTCTAGGGGAAAGCCTCCTTTTACAATATAACAAATGCATAAGGTGAGATCCCCACCAAAACTAGGTTATCTTGGCTAATATATGAGACAAAGAATACAGTTACAACTAAAGGGTATAGCCAACCCATAAGGATGATACCAATATAATAATCAAAAATTAATAACTCAATATCAAGGGCTTAACAATCATGTCTAGCTCAACTGGTTGGGAGGAGTTGTTATTATCCTTCCCACCTAGGTTCAAATCCGAATTGTCACATGTTCACTCTTTGTAAGCCATTAGGATTATCTCACTCTTTCTTATAGGTTGGTCGATGGGCTGAGAGGTTGTGTGTCTGTAACTTCATCTAAATACTTCACCACTTGATTAAGCTACCCTTTAGGGTTTGTTTACATGCTTGTTTTTCCTAATTAGTGGTTTGAACTGCTTACAAAAAGAAAATATGTAATTTATATTGCAATCTTAAGGTGGACAATAAGGTTTCATCATTGAGTTGTAATGGATGAATATGATTTCCATGGTGGTGGTTGTTAATAGATAAGGAAGGCTTGATCTAGGTGGATATCGGTGGCCACCCACCTATTCCACTAGCTCAAAGCACAATTCTTCGTCAGCATAATTTTTCTACAATTTCTCGAGTCTTGAATTTTTGGGGCCATTATGAGGCCCTAAATGACATTTTCTTCATGTGGAGAGGGCCTAGGAGATAGTTGTAAGCTCTAGACTAAACCCAAACGAAATGTGGACCTCATTCAGCCATACATTCCACCATTATTGGACACATCAAAGATAACATAGCAGTTGACGCCAACAAATCTCAACCCCAATTACATGGAATAAGAAACCATTGATTATATTGTGGACACACAAGTTAAGTGAACTCATCAATAGATGGTCCAACTTTATTGGGTTTCAAAGCAAGGCAACCCTTGCACAAAGGTAAGTGGCTCACCCAAGACCAAGTTCAACAGAAGTTTCCCCATATAATGGGAGCTCTCAACACAATGGATACCATTATTTCTGGCAAGGAAGATGGTTGATCAAGGTGGATATATGTGACCATCGACCTATTCCACTAGCTCAAAACACATTTCTCCATCTAGAAAAAATTCTACATTTTTTTGGTTCATGAACTTCGAGGGTCATTTTGAAGCCCTAAACGATGTTTTTTTAAGTATCAGCGAGGCAAGAAAGAGATATTGGCTCTTGCCTTGGCCTACTCAAAATGTGTACTTTTCGTCTATACCTTTCCAACAAGCTACCAAGTGTGCCAAATAGTGATCATATGTAAAAGTTACAACCCTGGGAATTTGACATACCACCTAACTCCATTAGGGCCAAAAACCTTTTTGCGTTCCATCTCCTAAGGTTAGTTTTTTGAATGTTAGGGTTTCCTCATTGTTTCTCTATGTTAAAAAGGGTCTTTAGGCCTCACTATGATTTTCTCTAGCGATTGTGTATAGTCGTCACATCTCTTCTCAGAGATAAGCTACCACCATTTGAGCGAGTTTGTTTCATTTATCAATAGAGACAAGTTTTATTATATTTTTATGATTTTGTTATGATTATGTGTTTCATTTAGTTGCCTTCATAAATCTAGATCAAGGCTCTTCATAGTTGTTGGGTAATTTAATTATGAGTTAAATTACTTAGCATTGAATTATCAATCTATGTTCATATACTTGTGAAGTACACTTGCACAATATATGCTAGAAAATCAACTTTCAATTTTAATTCTAAAAGAATAATTCTAATAGCAAGAAATGAATGGTAAACCTATGCAAATCAATCAAGGGAATGCATTGAAGTGAAAACGAAATCTTAATCTATTGAATTTTAAAGGCTACAAATGAAAGGAAAAACTATGAAATGAAATCTAGTCAAAGGACACACACATAATTCTGATGGAAGTGTTGAAATGACTCTTCTTAAAGGCAGTGAAAGCAAAGGAAATATTCTAATCTAGTGAAAGCAAAGACAATCTATTCTAGGAAAGCAAAGAACTTTTAATCTAATGAAAGAAAAGACACTTATGCTAATAAAAGTAATAAATATAATCTAATGAAAGCATTTGAACTTAATCTATCAAAGCATGAAATCTTAATCTATGAAAACATTTGAAGTTTAGTTTATGAAAACATGGAAATATTTAATCTAGGAAAGCAAGTACATATAATCTATGAAAGGTTGTAAATTTAATCTATGAAAATCATATCATTTAACTATGAAAGCATTGAAAACTGTAAAGCAATTCAAAAATTCAGTGTGTGTTGAAAACTTAGAGTCCATTCATAAATTAAAACCATGGTTTGCCTAAGAATGCTTGTGCAAGAAAATTATGCTATGAAATCATATATGTGAATGAAATGAATGTGCTTGGTCTGCAAAAGAGCATAAATGGGATGAGAAACAAAGCATCTAATCAAAAGACTTGAAATAAACATTACAGAAAATGAGCATAAAAGAAACTAATCTATCTTGCAAAAATGAAACATTAAAATACACTCATACTCATCAAGTGGCCATCTTGAAGTGCACGAGAGGTGGAAAATTCATGAAACTATTGATCAAGCACCAGATCTCATCATGAAGGCATAACCATATCAAACGACTGTATTGACTAAACAATGAGTGAGCTACAATGATATTCATAACATATAAGCATAGTGTCAATCTTCAGCATTCCAAAACTTAACACACCTTTGAATGGAAAAGATGCTCCTATTTATACAAAAACTAAGTTAACTAATTAATTGATGTAAATCCACAAATCTATCCTATATCCACAAATATCCCATGTGGTTACAACCATGTGTTAACATCTAGCAAATAACATCTCTTCATATCCTCTCACAAATCTCTAAAATATTTTGTAGGAGACACTTAAGAAAACTTCCATGATTCTTCTCCATGAAATGTGCTTGATCAATGATCTCAAATCTTCAAGAGTTTGAAGATGAAATTCGAATTTGAGACTTAGAGGCCAAATATGACTTTGCTGGAGTCTTCAAATATGCCTACAAACATCATAAAACTCATCCAACTTTTAAATATAAGTGAATACATGTTATTTTTCTAATATTTAACCATAAATTCACTCAAAATACTAAAATAAATGATTTATAAAATAATAAGTATAAATCCATATATGATCATGAAAATGGTATTAATGTAGGATGATGAAGCTGTGGAATATGGTAAATACTAAGTGAAAGTTAGAAAAGAAAGTGAAACACAATGACATTTTGGAGACCCAACACCAGTTGCAGTGATGATAGTGGCAAACCTAACTACAATCAATCCATTATAAAGTAGAATTAGTATGGTAAAATAAAGTGATTTGGTAGTGAGTACAAAACTAAAATAATATTGTGGTAACAATGACAAATAACAACTAAGATTAAAGTAAGAATATACAGTTTTTCCTAACAACTTTATATTCACTTACTCCAAATTATATCTTTTTGTAGAAATTCTCGCTGTAGATCAAACTGATAATGCAATGTAACTAAAGCAAAATACTTGGTCTACTTCTACAAACAAACTTGTGGAATCTTAATTGATTTTGAGCAAGATAAAATAGAACACATATAACAAATGAAGACGAAATCAATCACACATGAACACAAAAGAATACTCTAGGGAAAGCCTCAGCTAAAAACCTCGTTATCCGTATTATCATACAAGTGGAAATATCTCAAGATTATACAAAGCTTTAGCTCACAAGCTATCCAGCTCTCAGTACAATCCCTCACTGCTACTCATAGATAGAATAGACAACACATATTCCTTCCTTTAGACCTCCAAACCTCTTATTTCCTTACGCAGTTTCTCCTGGGTCCTCCAGCTGCAACCTGTGTGATTCTCACCTCACACACAACACTGGCCTCTGAAATAAATGTGCAATCATGAAGGAGTTAATTCCTTCTACATGGATGAGTTTCCTATATAGGAAAAATCCTTTAGTTGATAGTACAATGTCCCTATCTTTAATCTCAACTGGGTCTCTGTCTGAACTGACATGCATGAGTTATTTATGAAAGAATATTCAGTTGTCTAGAAAACAATAGTTGCATGCATGCATGCATTAACTGATTGAACTCACAATTAGTTCCTCAAACTGTTTGGATCTAATTTAACTGGACTTAACTCAGTTAACTGAGCTAACTAATTACAACTCAAATACAATTCATCCTTATCTCCTTAATTAAGGGATAGTTGTTGCATGTCTTCACAAAGACTTCATGTTTCATTTTCACCAACTAATTAACTCAAGATGAATTAATTAGTTATTTTTCAAATAGCTAGTGAGACTAAATTCGAATTTTAATTCTCAATTTTGGTTCAAGGACAAATCAAAATTGGAATATATCCTGAAATGCTATCTATAGCAATGCTATTTTTAGCATTTCTATTTTTATCATTTCTTGATGCTATTTTCAACAGAGTTGGATTATATCCTGAAATGTTATTTATAGCAATGATATTTTTAGCATTTCTATTTTTAGCATTTCTTGTTGCTTTTTCCAACACTCCCTCTCAGCAAGAAAGGAATTCAACTCGAACCTGATCCTGAACCTTTGGAATGTTCTGCATGTAACACTTCTCTCAAGTGTTGTTGCTCCAACAACTCCAGAAACAAAAAAAATATATATATCCAACCTGAATCAGAATGATGCCTCTGTCATCAAAGTCTCTGACTGCTATTGACTTTGTCAACTGAAAAACTCTACACCATTGTGCCCTTCAGTATCTTACTGCTCTAGCCTCTATCACTTTGATCTCTGACTGCATCAATCCCATTGATTCCTCCTGCTGTTGGTTCTATCTCCCAGCATGCATTCACACTGCACCTCCTCTCATCATGTTGCATCGTGCTGCCCACTGTTGCACTGCAACTCAATTACTGAGAAGTAAGTAACTGATCTCCCAACTGACCTCCCTATTGGGCTAGAAACACCCTCTGATGCTGAAGCTCCCTCTGCTGCTCCATCTGCATCTGTCTCTACCCACTCAGTCATTCCTGCTACTCCTCATTGGGGCTCCCGTAGCAAGGTATAATCAAAGAGGTTGGGTACCTCAAGGATCCTGCCCCTATTTTAGCCTTCTTGGGACTATCACTTCACATCACCCCACCTCACACTTAGAGGTATGGCTACATGTGATCCTTCTGCCCACTTGGCTCGAAATTTCCCCCTACTAGAGGTCTCTACATGAGTAGATTCCTCCACTCGGTCTCCTCTCAACATCTCCAATCGTGGCTGCTCCACAACCTCCTGAAGCTACTTCACCAATTGTGGCTCCTCCACAATTGTCTAAGACTTCTTCTAGCGCTGCATGTTGATACGTAATGTACTCTCCCTCTCAACCACCAAGTCTCCAACATTTTCCTTGCTCCACAAGGCTTTGCATGCATCTTGAACCTCAAGAGCATACAAGTTTTGTACCCATGAACCGATCTGTTTCACCTGACCTGTAAAGATGTGTCTAAGGAAAACCTTTCCCTTACTAAAGACAACATCGTAGCCTTTGTCCTCCACCATCGTGATTGATACCAAGTTCTTCTTCAGTCCTGGCACATACTTCACATCTGTCAAGGTGATGTGAGCTCCATGCTCCCTCTGAAACACAACTGTACCTTCACCTGAAACACAGTATTTTCCATCATCGCCCATCTGTATGCGCATCTGGAGGTCCTTCTCCTCCAAGGTACTGAATAAACTCTTATCATCGGTCATGTGGAATGAGGCTCCACTGTCAAGAAACCAACCACAACCTATCATCGATGAAACCATGCATGCAATAAGGGTAAAATCCAATTCAAACTGAGAGGCCAATTCCTCAACTTCATATCCTTGCGAGGATCCCTTCTTGGATTTATTCAATGGACAATTAGTTGCATAATGGCCCACCTCATGATAATTAAAGCATCTCACTTTAGATTTGTCAATCTTTTTCCCACCATGGGAAGAACTCGATTTGAAATAAGAATCCTTCTCCTTCCCTTTCCTTGCCTTACTGGCTAAGGCTAGATTTTCTTCATCCTCTTTGGATGAAGAACCATCCCTGGTGCTCCTCTTGATCTCCTCCTGCATTAGATCCGACCATAGTCATTCCCAATCTGGTAGTTTCTCTCTTCCATTCACTGAGTCCTAGTAGCTATGCTAGCTCTTAGGAAGACCAAGGAGAGCAAGACTCACCATGTCATCATTGTTTGTCGTGATTCCTACGCTTCCAAGCTCATCCCTGCAGGTGGTGAGCTTGTTCAAATATGTAGAGATCGTGCCGCCCTTTTCACACTTGATTTTCCAAAGCTTGTCCTTTAGCGCCAGCTTCCTCTGGTCACTGTTGTTCTGATATAGATCCTTCAATGTCTTCCACATTGAAAACGGAGTCTCCTTCCCATGGAGACTCGAGACAATATGGTCTCGAACTCCCACCAAAAGAATCCTCCTCGCTCTCACCACCCATTTCTTCCATTCTACTAATTCTTGGGCATTAGCTGTTGTTGGCTTGGGGACTTCTTGATCAATGAAGTCCTTCAAACCATTGTCCTCTAATACCACTTCCATGTGATCCTTCCATGCTATGTAATTCGAGCTGCCATCCAAGGCATACTCGAGTCTCAAGCCATTGAACGCCACTGGTGAACTTTGAGATGTGATAAGAAATCGATTTTGTACCTACAATCAAGAACTTCAAATTTCGAACTTCGAACTTCTTTGTATATTTTTCTCCGCTTTGATCGCCTTTGCTCTAATACCATGTAGAACTTTTTCTACAAAACCTCGCTCTGATACCATGTAAAAAATTCATCTTAGATTAGCTAGCTCTGATACCATGTAGAAATTCTCACTGTAGATTAAACTGATTATGCAATGTACTAAAGCAAAATACTTAATCTACTTCTACAATCAACTTGCTGAAGCTTAATCAATTTGGAGCAAAATTAAACAGAACACATATAACAGAGAAGAAGATTCAATCACACATGAAACACAAAAGAATACTCTGGGGAAGGCCTCAGCTAAAAACCCCGCTATTTGTATTATCATACAAGTGGAAATATCTCAGGATTACACAAAGCTTTAGCTCTCAAGTTGTCCAGCTCTCAGTACAATCCCTCACTATTTCTCATAGATAGAATAGACAACACATATGCCTTCCTTCAGTCCTCCAAGCCTCCTATTTCCTTGCGCATTTCTCCTGGGTCCTCTAGCTGCAACCTATGTGATTCTCACATCGCACACAACACTGACGTCTGAAATAACTACGCAATCCTGAAGGAGATAATTCCTTCTACATGGATGAGTTTCCTTTATAGGAAAAATCCTCCAACTGATAGTACAATGTCCCTTTCTTTAATCTCAATTGGATCTCTATCTGAACTGACATGCATGAGTTATTTATGGGAGAATATTCAGTTATCTAGAGAACACTAGTTGCATGCATGCATGCATTAACTGACTGAACTCACAATTAGTTCCTCCAATTGTTTGGAACTAATTTAATTGGACTTAACTTAGTTAACTGAGATAACTAATTATAACTCAAATACAACTCACCCTTATCTCCTTAATTAAGGGATAACTTCCTCAATCAAAGGGATAATTGTTGCATGTCTTCACAAAGACTTCATGTTTGATTTTCACCAACCAATTAACTCCAAATGAATGAATTAATTATTTTTCAAACAGCTAGTAAGACTAAATTTTAATTGGGGAAGAAAAGATGGGAAAGACTAGAGCAGGTGCGGCGGGATTCGTTCATGGATCTAGAGTTCAAGATCGCCAGTTTAGCGCCGACATAGATACAAAAATCACGCAATACTGTGGACTGATCAGGGCCCAGTTGGAAGTTTCCTCCCACACAGTAGTTTTCCTCTGGCGAGAAGCTGATCCGTTGAAAGGTAAGGGCTTTCTTGTTTGGATACACAGAGAACGGGAGCCGGGGTGTATCTTTCCCTCATGGACGCGGCGCCGTCCCAGCGATTCTTTGCCGCTCGGATCCGGCAGATCTCCTCCAGTTTTTGGCTGGCTGTGGTGTCGACAAGCGTTTCCAGGGTCGTTCTCCAATGGCAAGGGCGTTACCATATTTCATGGGGGAAGTGTGGTGCCGTTTTCTGGGTTTTATGTGGGCTTCATCCCACAGATCTGGGTGCCCATTCTTTTGTGGCAGCGTTATGGCAGAGGGTTCGAACGGCCGGCCTCTGGTTCTTATGACTACGACGCTCCCCTAGGGCCCTGGATCGGACCCGTTGCGAGAAAGGATCACACCGAATCAAACCACAGACCCCCGTCACCATTGATTTTTGACAGATCGCGCTTGCAAACACCCGAGAACGCATTGCTCAGTCATGGTATATCTGACTGCGACCATGGAGGTGTGCGGCGTATTCCAAATACGCTGCTCCACTTCGGTACGATGTGGGCTCGATGGGCAGCCCCAGGGCAAATTTTGAATGAAAAAGTTGTGGATCCAGAAAGGGGAAGGAGCAGAGATCTGGTTTCGCAGTGCTTTGAAGACCCCAATCTCGATGCAGTGCATCAAATTTTCCTCAGAACAACAGAAGGCACGCATTTATGCCTACAGATCTGGGGAAGCATGAGGGTTCTGGAGCTCAAAGAAAAAATCCAAGACAAACTGGGTATCCCAGTTGCCTTTCAAATCTTAATATTTGCTGGGGTTTGCATGCAGGAACATCTCACACTCCAGCATTATAGGGTAGCTCAGGACTCAACAATCACCCTCAATCATCGTTTGCGAGGTGGGACAAAGGGATCTTCATCAAAACCTACAGGCACATATCGTGATGCAGCCAAAGGGAAAGTTCCTCCAAAGGGGAAAGAACCTGCAGTAGTCAATACATCGCCGGGGCAGTATATCATGGATCAAATACCAGAAAGCCCCTCCATCTCGCTGGATTTTCCAGAGGTACAGTGCATTTTTTCAGATCTGGAAAAAAAAAGCTGTTATTTGTAGATTTAACGGTTTCTGGCCTAAAACTGAGGCTCTGTATCAATGGATCCACACGATCTGGACAAAAAACTGCCAGATCCACCTCTGCTCGAAGGGTTTCTTCATAGTAATATTTCATGAAGTCGAAGAAAAGGAAAAAATTCTCAATGAAGGACCATGGTTCTGGGGCAGTGCGGGTTTATTTGTTACCCCATGGTTTCCAGATTTTGACGCAAATACTACGGTGGTATCAAGGATGCCAGTATGGGTAAGGTTGCATAACCTACCTTTACACTTTTGGCACTTCAAGACCTTATCAGCTATAGGGAATTCCCTTGGAAAAATGTTAAAGATTGATACAGATAGACACTTAAAAGGAATTTTTACTTTTGCTAGGATATGCGTCGAGGTAGATCTCAGCCAAGGACTACCTGAAAGCATCTTCCTGAACTTTAACAATATTCATTGGAAACAACCTTTGGACTATGAGAACACAGCATTCAAGTGTAGGGGATGTCAACAAACAGGTCATTTGCTCAAAGCATGTCCCAGCAAGAGCAAGCCACAACAAAGGAAGCCCAGAGGATGGCAGAACTTAGATGAAGTCTTAAAGAGGAGAACAGCACGAAAGAATGCCCCTTCGGTAACAGAAGAGGAAGAAACAGAGGCAGAAGAGGATGATACCACCATAGAGGAAGTTGAAACAGAAAACCAGAAGGAAAATACAGCAGTTAACAAGGATCCACAGCCACATACAAATCAGGCAGAGACCCAGAATGACAAAACAGAGATGACAAGCGTGGATCAAAGCACAGGAGGCAACAAACGGCAACACCATTCAGATACATCAGACTCAGACAAAGAATCAGGGCAGCTGAACGAAACACCTCAGTTAGCCATTGTTTCGACCGAGCCCACTCTGGGTGAGTGGCGCAAGGTCGAAAAGAAAAAGGGGCGAAAAACTTGAAGCATGAGTTTTGCTCTTTGTTGGGGCCTTTTTCTCCCTTTTTTCCTTCTCTCTCCCTTCTCTTCTCTTTCTCTCTGTTCGCGTTAGTCTTCTAACGTTGCGTTTGGGTGCGTCAGCACTAGTGCCCTTGTGGCAGCTGCATTTGATAGTGTAACTTTTCATTATATCTTTAATAAAAGGTTACTGATTTTTTTTCTTTGGAAAAAAAAAAAAAAAAAAGACTAAATTTTAATTTTAATTCTCAATTTTGGTTCAAGGAAAAACCAAAATTGGAATATATCCTGAAATGCTATCTTTAGCAATGATTTTTTAACATTTCTATTTTTATCATTTCTTGATGCTATTTTCAACAGAGTTAGAGTATATCCTGAAATGTTAGTTTTAATATTTCTTATTGCTATTTTCAACATTTTCCCCAACCAAAAACCACTCTTAAACAATTTAATAACCTTTAAAATAGAATAAAAAATATCATATAACCAAATTATATAACAAAATTATTTACAAAACATAATATTTTCAAGGTTAATTAAAATTTAATATTGTATCATGTATGTTAATTCATTTGATATGTAATTTTGTTCAGTGTTGACTTATTATTTGTTCACTTAATACACTTGTAGATTAACAAACATATCTACAAGCATAACTGATAACAAGACACTACATCGATGGAAACTTGGGACAAAATGGATAAATACTATCTTAGTATTATTTAGGAAAAATAAAAAATAAAACAAATTATGAATATATTTAGCCTTTTTAAAAATTGTTTTTCATGGCACACTTTTTTGATGTTGTGGTAACTCTTGTTATTTATATCCATTGTTGTTATAAAACATAAGTGCAATTAAAAAGCTATTCAAATATTTACAAGTGAGAGATTCTCACTTTTAACGCACAACTCTGGAGACAATTTTCTATCCATTGTTATTTATATCCATATCCATAGTTGTTTTGACTTGTTATAAAAACCACGTGTAATTAAAAGGTTATTCAAATATTTAATTTACTAGTTAAAAGGCAAAATGTACATGTTCATCCTTGTAGTAAAAACTTGTATTACTTTATACTAACTAGTATTTGAAATTTTCTTATACATCCATTTTGGTGTATCATAGCCATTCACTAAGGATACCATGATCGGTGGTCAACACTCTGCCCATTGTGGTAGATTGGCTATTTGGGAAATTATGAGTAAATTATGAGTAAATGTTTTTACCAAATAATTGCATTGTCTCGAGTGATGTACCATTTTAAAGTTTAAAATATTCAAGTTCTAAAACAATTGACATAGAAAAGCACACTTGTGTGGTATGGCATCTATGTATTTAGTGGATAGGTTTTTTTGTTTTTTAATTCCATGCTTTGTTGGGATGTGTATTCAATATGTTCATCTTTGTTGGGATGTGTATTCAATATTTTCATAGAAAAATCTTTCAAAGCAGGCTTGGCCACGATGTTGTCCAAACTCCCTTTGCATAGTATTATAAATGTGAGGATTTGTAAAGAATTATTTTCTATGAAGTTGGTTTGATAAAATCTATTTTTCTATATAATATTTAAATAAAGATAATGTTGTTGCTTTTTGGATAAATATATTATAGAAAGGATACGTAACTTGCGGATCTTTTTAGAATGTATGTGAGAATTTTTACATTTTGTATTAAAATTATTCATTATAGTTTTTTTTTGTTTGCTAGTTTGTTTGTGACTTGTAGGACTAGTATGTCATCAATAAGTCATGATTCAAGGGCATCTAAGTTGTTAAAGTCACTCAGGGGTTTCACCTAGCATGGGTCACACTAACCCTTAACATGATTGGAGTTTTACCATGGGTTTTTGAACCTGGGACCTTAGCATAAGGAGTGCCTTAACATTGCACCCTGTCACCATATAGTATACACCTTGTGGCCTTATTCCTGTCTAACTTTGAAACAATGTGTTGTAGCTATTTGAGTAGCAATTCAATATAACACACAGTTTCAAATTTGTTCTACACATTCTAGTTTGTATAGAATTATGAGTCATTAAAACATGAATAAGAGGCAATAATAGTTGAAACATAGTTTTTTTTCTTATACATTCAATGTTTAACCTAGTCTTCAGGTTGAAAACTCCACAATTAGGTTAAACACTTTAATTAGATTGCTTATTTTTACAAAACTATTCAAATAAACTAAATAACATGTTAGCTTAATCTTAAATGTTATCAGTGTGCATGGAGGCCTAAAAAAGTAGTTATATAGAATTCGAAATTATATTCAATAGTTGAATAAGAATACCATGTCAACTCATATAAGCTAAATGATAAAAAGGTAAAGCATACATTAAATGAAGATAAATTATTATGAGACCCTTGTAAGGAACCTCAACATTATCCAATAGTTATGTTGAAAGTTTTCTAAAATTATAAAAAACAAAGCTAGCTAAATGTAGGGCAAAGAATTAGGTTCTAGTTTTAACAAATTGTTAGACTATGTGATTCAAAAATGAATTAAAAATGGTTTTAACACAATTGAAGACATTGTTAGATCTACCAAGTGACTTAAGAACAAAAATAGTGTAGATAAAGAAATCGATATATTTACCAAGTGAGTATAGGCCTCAAAGTTATTTTCCAACTAGTTAAAGAAGTAAGAAACCAACACCTATCGGTCATTAATGTTTTAAAGTTTATGACCTGAGAGATAGGTCATTTATCCTTCAAAGCCACAGTCATATAAAGCACACTTTGATATAAATTAAAAATAATATCAATAATAACGTAAGTTATATTGTTAGTGGGTGGTAGCATAATTGGCAAAAAAACATGTTGGCAATCCCTTGTGTATCCAAGTGATCGAAAGTTCAATCCCCTAAGACATGTCTCGTGGGCCAAAAATAAAAATAAAATAAAAATAGTTAAGTTATATTAATAAAAACTACAACAAAAGTTACATCATTATATTGTTCCACAAAGTTTTAAAACAACTAATAAATAGTCTAAAGAGGTATATTGTAAACCCAAAACATAAACTATGTTGGCAATCCCTTGTGTATCCAAGTGATCTAAAGTTCAATCCCCTCGAACATGTCTCATGGGCCAAACTGAGAAAGAAAAAAAAACAAAAACAAAAACAAACAAAACAAAAAAAAAAAACAAACAAAAACAAAACAAAAATTAGTTAAGTTATATTAATAAAAACTACAACAGAAGTTGCATCATTATATTGTTCCACAAGTTTTAAAACAACTAATAAATCATCCAAAGAGGTATATTGTAATCCCAAAACATAAACTATGTTTGTCTTAATTTGGCAAGGAATAAACCCCAAAGAATGAGCAACAACCTATAATAGACACATCAAGTATGATACTCAAGTAAACTAACGGGTCAACCAATGAAAATTTTGGGGTATAGAGGAGAAAGTTTGAGCCATTAGTACACAATTGACCCACAACCTAGAGTTTGTGTTGTCTTGTTCCATGCTCATTGTGTTATGCAACTACTAGCCCCCTCAATTAATAGAAGCAATTTAGGATTGACATGTAGGAAATCATCCTCGTCCTTTTCTAGACTATAACTAGGCCCATTGTAGTACATCATTATTTGCCTTGGTATTTATACTTATTGGTTGGTTATTGATGTAGAGACCTATGTAAAGACTTAGATTGACCTTGTGATAAGGCTCGAAAATGTGAATCTCTCTCTCTAGTGGAAGAGGAAATCAACCTATCAGTCTTGTCTACCATGTGAGTGGTAGGAGGATATAAAACTAGTTAATACTCCTTGATGCTATATATTCTATAATATATGCCTAAAATTCTAGTAGCCTCAAAAACATTGAAATTTACAAAGAGCATAGTGGCTAGTTGCATCAATAAGACCTATACCTTTTGGTTCAAAGTTGTGGTTCACAATTTCCATTTCCTCATTAAGCTAGTGCATAGTATCATCTTCCTTTAACTCTCCCCTACGCAAACTAGCATTTAGTATTTGATTTGATGCCATGGATTTATTTGATTATCCAAATTGAGTACCAAATTTTGAAGGAGGTTACATTTTGCTTCCAAAACTACCAATTGTTATTTCAATTCCACTAGCAACCCCATGATTTCTATTATTTGAGTTGTAAGTTGGCATTCTATATCATGAATTTTATAAGTGACATTAAATATTGAAGCCATGTTTCAATGTATGTGTTCCTTGTAGCTTCTAAGGACTTTGTAAATCTCTTGTGATTCATGAGATTCCATCTAGTACCCACCATGGATAATTTCCTCTATGTGTTTTAAGTTTCCAACAATACCCTCCTCATGTCTTGATTCTTGGGCTCTTGAGGAATTTATTTGTTTCTATGTAGAGAACATATTACACTTTCCAATTCTCAAACTCAGTTGTTGTAGTATCCCTAAAATGATACATACAAATACATACAAGGGATAATCATGGGGTGTTACAAAATAAAAGAGTTAAGGAACCATTGGATATAAGCATGTGAATTCAATGCATGAAACATGCAAATGGGGAGCTTCCTTCGCTTCTCATTATTGTTCAAATGCTTGTTGAAGTGACCTAGAATGTGAGCCATGTGAAGGTTTATGAGAGAAAGGTTGCGTCCAATGTGAAAGATTAATCTCTAAATGTATCTTGGTAAATTTAACTAAGGGATGGTTTATTGATATAATATTCAATTAACCATAGGCTCTCCCTCTTTTAGAGTTAAGCCTAAATTAGCCCACCAACCTGCTTCATTATCATTTTCTTTCAAGGCATGATAATATTTGATATTGAAGAATGAATTTACCTCTTGTCTGATTCATACAAGTGATGTGTTGGGTATGTGTTATATTCTTTGTGAAACTAGTCTCGTGCACAATTTGTATCCATTGGGAACAATTGGGGGATCAAATGGGGCCGACAACCCCTAGATTTTGTTTGGGTTGTTTTTTGCATATGTTTTTGTTGTTTCTCAACAAACGGTTTTCTCTTTTGGGAATTTTGTTGTGCATTGTATTTCAACCCATGTTTTTCTAATTGTAGTTAAGAAATTAAGGTTGTAAACTAATATGGGTCAATAGAATAGGGGATTTGGATGCAACAAGATCCTATATATTGTATTGCAAACAATGGAGTTGGATGATGATAAAAATTAGAGGTGTTGCATTAAACAACTTGTTGGTTTTTTGGGTTTGTGTTTCTAGGGTAAATCTATGTGTTATATGTGATTGCAATTGTTTTATTTTTCTATTTATTAAGAACCTATGCGTGCATTGCATTACTGTAAAAGGTTAAAACTTACATATTAATGCTAATAAGTTGCCTCATAAATCTGTCACATTAAGCAAATAATCTATGATAGTCTTAGAATATCCTATCACAATCATTGATTGCACACAAATGTCTTGTGATTTCGAGTCCTAACCCAAGTCCCTAAATGAAGTAGGTTTCAATTGTCCCTTTGGGACCAATGATAACCCCCTCCCTATACCTACCACCCCGTAGTATAATCTTGTTAGACTTATAAAACATATCCACAAATAATTAAATATTCATAATATAGATAATTTAACCACGAAAATCTCTATCATACAAAACATATTTCTTTATATTTTTAAACATATAAGTGATTATTATAAATAAGCGTAACATTTTATTTGAATAAGAAAATCTTACATGTGATCATATATATTGTAAATGAGAATTTTTTTATACTGTAAATGAGAATTTTTTTATTATATAATGAAATAAAAATGGCATAAGTTAATGTGTGTTTCAAGGGATTATAAGTTAAATATAAAAACTTTCTTTTAAATTTTGGGGAGGTTCGCAACTCTTACCTTCATATTTATTTACATAAATTTTAATAATTTGTTGATTTATTTATAAATTACTTTTACCATTTTCATGCACAACACAAGATAATTATATTGAAAGACAAATAGAACAAGGATTGCAGGCAATGGTAGTCCCTGCCAATTTGAAAGTACATTTTACATTTGCTGCTATAGTGCATATTTATGGCATATACATGTTTCAGAATAGAAGGCAATTGCATAGTCTATATTTTCCATGCAAGGTTTATGAATTTGGCAACTTAAACAGGAAAAATTCATAATTCACAACTTGTTAATTTATGAAGAGGAATTCGTAATTTGTTAATTTACAGATTTAGACAATATTATACGAGTTTTAGTTTATTAATAGAAGAGTTTTATCAACACATAATCCTTAATCCTTGTACTCAGTATAACCTTCATGGAGTGATTTTTGTTTGAAAATTTGAATGCTTTGGAGTTCATTCATAAGAGTACAATGGGAGTTCATTCATATATCAAAATTTTGGGATGAGACCATGTCGAAAACCCTGCAACAGTAGTCGTTGGGTTTTCACCGTAATTGGATTAATAGAAACCATCAACTAAATCATGAATTGGAATATTTTATCACCTTCTGAGAGAGAGATTATCAATTGTACCACAACCAACCATGGTTGCAATGGGGAGTTGTGGACTATGGATATGCTTTCACATTTTTTAATAGGGGAATTAGTTCAAAATCAGTTACCCTTACACTAGTTTAATCATACAGTGTCAAAGGAAAACTATGTAAGGTGTAACCATATAATGTCAAAGGAAAACTTGAATGTTGGAGTTGTAAAAATCGCTCAAATCAAGAATGTGTCTAAGAACAATGAAAATGCCTTTTTACTCGACTAGCTGCACTATTCACCATGGTATTAATGTTAATATAATTTATTAATTAGTAGATCAGCATTTATGACATATAGAAAAGAATAGAATAGAATAGAATAGAATATTCAAATACAAATGAAATAGCCCCAGTGGCAAAATAATCATCACTTGAGGCTTACTAGCCTGCATAGATGATTGTTTTGCTCCTCCAAAAGGCACTCCTGTCAAACAAAACAAGCAGTAATTGATCTATATATAGAAATAATATATAATAAGTTTTAACTATTTTATAAGATGGGTATACATTTCAACTGATGCTATTACCTTTCTGCGCAGGTTATCTAATTGTTGTAGCATAAGTTGATTCTGTGTATACCAGAAATAAATAAATGCCCCAAGGATGAATGATTTAGAACGTTAAATTAATGATGAAACCAATTGAATAAATTATTGATGAATACACTGTTGTTTCATATTCACCTTTCTGCTTCTCACACGATTGGCACCAATGTCTAGTCGTTGTTCCAAGCGATGTAACTCACTCAAAGTTAAGGAAGTCAGGTCCTCACTCATAATATGCCTGAAACAATTTTTTCCATATTTTTCGTCCTTGAACCATATGCTAGATTTTGACAAACATAGAGAAAGCTTAATCAATGTTTTGTATCATTTTTGAAAGGTTTATTTATTTATTTACCTCAGGTTTGTTTGCAGCTTTTCATTTTCATTCTTCACTCTTGTCATCTCCGAGTATAAATGTTGTGATAATGTGATACATATTGGGCAGGGCAATACTAACATATGACTCCGGAAAGCAACAATAAAAATAAATAAATAAAGAGTTTCTCAATTCTAACAATAACATAAGATTCTGGAAAGCAACAATAAACATAAAATTAGAAAAAAAAAAAAAAAAGGAAAAGAACGTGTAGGATAGGCACGCGAGGCTTGCATGTAGCCCATGTGCCCCATCCCCACAAGAATCTAACCTAGGCCAGTCGTTCATTCCCATGGAGTGCATCATAGCAGTGAAAACTCCAAGGCTCATATTGTTGCAAGATAATAGTTGAGTTTATGACTGTTTTTTTTGGACTAGCCTGGGTAGGTTCGACCTGCAGACGTGGGTTCCTGCTAGCAGGGGTTTCTTTGCTCAAGGGTCAAAGCATGCAAACCATGCTCGTTTCTTTCTTCAACCTACCAGTAAGAGAATTTATAACTATGCCACCAGTAACCAACTCAAAGCCAGTAGCAACGGGAGTCCCGTTCCTCCCCTTCGAACGTACAAAGGATATTTTGGTGGCCTAAGTTGTTGTTGTTGTATGAACATTCCCAGCAATATAAGAAAAGTAACACCACACAGAGGAGGCAACAAATGATTCTCGTGCCCCAAAGCAACAGGAGATGTGCTTGACCAGATCGATCCCTATGCATAGGCAAAAAGCGAAATGAACCATCTTTAAAGAAAACAAGATTTGTGCAAGGTTGTTGTAGTAAATCCCAGAGATTTTTTCTTGGTCTAGTAGTTGTTCGGGTAAGGGTATTCTAAGAAAAGGCATAACATCTTTGTTTGTCGGCATAGTCGTTATGGGTAGATGCAAACTAAACCAATTCTATGTACTCAGTTCGGTATCAGGACAAACCTGCCTTTCTATCGATTATAGCAGTGAAAATGCATTTAGGTGGAACAGGATAATAAGTGTGCGGAGAGAGGATCTATACCTGGAATCTTAACATTCATTCTAAACATTTTCCAGCATAGTCGTTATGGGTAGATAGCAAACCGAACCAACTCGATTTACACTCAGAGCAGTATCAGGACAAACCGGTCTTTCTATCGATTATAGCAGTGAAAACTCATTCAGGTTGAACAAGATAATAAAGTTTCGAGACAGGAATCTATACCCAAAATCTAAACGTGCATTCTAATCATTTGCAACAAGTGCCAAGGTGATGAAGCCAAATTGATTATCTTAATATGCCAAGAGCTCATTTATGCATTGCTCCATTTGCCTAGATATGAATATCCCTTTCCTTGATCGGGATTAACTAATTCAAAAGCAGAAGCAACTGCTCCCATAATGGGAAAAGTAATTACTGGCAACCTCTTCTGGTAGTTTAGGCCTTATTTTGTTGTCAAATTTCTTCGAAGGCCTCAACCCTTTCATGCTTTTACTCTTTTTTACTAAATAGTTGTTTAAATAAATTTTAGAATTCTACCTCCATGTAGAGATTAACCAGAGAAATTCACAGTGCATTAGAAGTTGGTCCGGCCCTCATAAACTGCTTCAGGTTACGGGAAGCTATGCAACTGGCTCGGCTTGGCTCTACGGGAAGCAATGCAACTAAATAAAGCGGATTGTTATTCGTGAAGGAACTCCTCTCTTACCTTTATGAAATGTAAGGTAAAGAATTTTTTTTAATATAGAATTTTATCCATAAAACCCAAGTTGCAGTCGTACACTTTCAACTTCATAGGTGCATTCCCTACATGGGAAAATGTACCAGAATTGTCCTCTCATACATCAATCTTTGTCAAATTCAATATTATTATAAAACATATTAACATCTTCCAAAAATTATTGCATAAGAAATGGTAGATGAATTCTTGCCTCTTGAGCCTTCTCCTCTTCCTATTCAATATCATTTATATCGTCTGCAATAAATAAACACAGTTAAACCACAAAATATGGATTCATTTAAAGGCGAGGAAATTAAAAAATGAAATGGCTGCATTTAAAGCACATGAAATTAAAGAACAAAATAGATGCATTTTCCGTTGAGTTTTTTAGTAAGGTCTTCCTATTCAATATCAATAATATCATGTGCAATCAATAGACATAGTTAAAGCACATACACTGTTAAAGTACATAAAATGGATGCATTTAAAGCACAAGACATTAAAGAACAAACTCGATGCATTTTCCATTAAGTTTTTGAGTAAGCTTTTGGAAAATTCACCTTGAAGTTTCAACATTAATTTATGCTTGAATAGGGTTTGCAACATGTTCTTAATCATTGTCTGCAGGTAGAGGAATATCATAGAACAAGACAGAAATATATCTCAAATATCACAATCAAAGCAAAATACTACATCGCCTAATAAAGGAACAAAGATCATTTCAATAAACGTGCCTGGAACAGAGATCATTTCAATGAATTTTCATCCTTACAGCCTGAACAAACCCAAGCGGAAGCTAACATGCAATGGAATGAAGAACGGAAGAACAACATGTTTGCAATGCAATGAAGAGGGGAAGAGAGCGTAAGAGGGTGTTCGAATGAAGCTGGCAGCTGTAAACAATCTTGGCAGCTAGCAGTGACAAGTGTAAGCTTGTAAGCTTGTAACAAGAACAGGTGGCATCCAAGAAAATGGTAGTGGCAACATACAGGAAGCGCAAGTTACTTTGGATATAACAAAATAGACAAAGAAGGCTCTGCATTTAGGAAATGAACTTTGGATAAAAATGCTTTGTATATCTAAATTTGCCTCGGGAAACATGAAGTTTCCAATAAGAGGTCGATTTGAAAACTTTGCTTAAAATTTTGGTGCAGCCAAATTGCCAACAAAAACTTTGGTTAAATATTTGTACACAAGCGAAATGTTTAAAATAACTTTGGTTAAAATACAAGAAACCCAAAAAAAATGGGTCAACTGATGAATTAATAGGCGGTCAAACGTTCGATCGAACGCTATAGTCCCTGCTATGCCGAAGGCAGGGACTAATAAGAAGCTAGATTGAAAACTCTATTCATTATATTATTTTGATACAAAACGTGATTGGGCAAACACACATAGGTGTTGTAGCATTTTGTGACAAAAGATAATCAGATTGAAAGGAAAATAAAATAAGAAGTTAGAGTGAAAACTCTATTCGTTATATGATTTTGAAAGAAAAAGTGATTAGGGAAACCCACATAGGTGTTGTAGCATTTTGTAATAGGTCAAATGAAAAAACAAAGATAACAAATAATCATATTGAAAAGTTAATTCATAATCTTATCTCGATAAAAAATTTTGAAAGAAAAAGTGATTAGGAAAACCACATAGGTGTTGTAGCAGTTGTAGCATTTTTTAATAGGTCAAATTAAAGAACAAAGATAACACATAATCATATTGAAAAATTAATTCATAATCTTATGTCAATAAAAATAAAACATATTGAAAAGTTAATTCATAATCTTATCTCTATAAAAAGAAAATCAGTGTCATAGCCCAAATAAGTGTCATAGCATTCTCTACGTTGCTCTCTCAAGAAAGAGGGCACTATTTTTACAATTCTCTCTATGGTTACACATAAATCTATGTACTTTTCAATTAGTGTTTGCCTTGAGTATTTTAATCAACAACAGTCGTTGTTGCAATAATGGTCAACCACCTTATTTATTCACAAAGTCTTTATGGTCTCCCAACTTTTATACAAATAAATAAATAAAAGTAATTGTAATAAATTTCAATGTAAAATTTCTACACGAATTTGAGCACAAAAAAGATATTATAGTTCCATTCAACCTGCATAGGTTTTAATGTGTTTATTAGTGAATTAGGCATTTCATTTTGATTAACTAGTTGTGTCTTCTTCCATTCACATAACTTTTTGTGTGAGAAAGCTTGAATGTAATAATACTATGGAAATGAAAAAATGCATTTTAATCATGATGATATCAATAAAATTATATCTATTTTAAATGCTATTATATTTAATTTATTATTTAAATGTAATTATATTTATTTTATTTTAATAATTAGTGTTAAGTGTGAATATGTTATTTATTCTTTAATTATTTATCGAATAAAATAATGTAATGTGATTTTTTAAGTTTATTGAGATTTTTTGAGCAAGGCTAGGTTCAAAGCCTAGTGTTAGTTTAGCATCACATATTTTATAAAAAAATTAGTTAACGTAGATATTCATTTTAATTTTAACAGTACCGTTATTTTTTATATGGAATGGTTTAGAAAAATATTTGATATAAATTTTAGAGAAATAATAGTTTATTATCTTATAGTGGTAGAGTGTTTGGGTTTTCTTATCAACTTGTTTGATTAGAGAAAGGTATATGTTTCATTTTTTATTTTCACATGTTGATATTTGATCACACTCAATATTGAGGGGTCATTCTATGAGCTCATAAGGAATTTTCAACATGAGATAAGACCGCTAGAAAACTCTTTAAGGGGATTTGGTGGGAAAGAACAAAAGACAAATATAAGAAAGTATAATGGCATTGGAAGAGAAGGTCAAAATACCTAATCCTAAACAAAAAGTAGGATGGAGAGAAAGAATTAGAAATGCCACCAAATACTAGAGGGATAGTAGTTGAAAGTGTTTTACCATGAGAGATTGAGTTTATCCAACCATCAAAAGATAGTTGCGCACATAGAGGAGGACATTTATTCTCCCAAGGATTTGTTATACAAGTACAATAAACATTCAGAGAAGCCAAATAAAATTAATTAACTCATTTGTGGTATCCATTATTCAAATCTGTATAAATATTTATATTAAAAGGAGAAGAATAAGAACAAATCCAAAGACAAAATTCAACCTAACATACCAAAGTTTCCTACTTTTGATGACATAAGAAGTCTGATAGATCAGTTGTTCACCCTTAATACCTTTTGGGAGGCCAAAAAGGAAAACGATCCATTAATCAAATGGGTAACATTCAATTTCATACTAAGCGGCACCACGTTGAAGTGGTGTTAGAGGTCCATTGAGTAGCTATCTTTCGTAACCTAGGATGATGTGGTCAACCAATTCTAAGTGGTGTGTGAACATCATGACATGACATCTTGAACTTTAAGAAAGCTTACAAGAATTCGATGGGAAGTTGTTCTATGTTATACTTCATATATATAGGAGCTTTGCAACCAGCTAAAGTATTAAATTTAAAACTTGAACACATGCACTAGTTAATATTAGGTATTTGTCCTCCCTTTTGACCATAGATCCTATAGAATAAACTGAAGCCATATTAGGAATCCCTCAATATGAGTATTGATATGGAGGTTAATATGGAGTTAAATACATGACATAAGAAACACTTGAAATAATACTGAGCATGAAATAATGTTAATGAATCTAAGTAGTGTTGGCTTAATGGGGCCTGACATAGGTTCAGAGTTAATTAGCCAAAAAAATCCCTCTACTATTGGCCCTTTCGGCAACAACCCACGGAGCGCAGACAGAGGTCTCACCCGAAGCAATATGGGGGGATGCTGGAACCAAGTTTCCGCACCCTTGAGATGTCTGAGGTGATACTTTAGTCCAACTATGAATCAGCTTCGCGCAGGTCCCTTCGTGCTCTCTCCTGACCTGCGGTATCTTCGCAATTGGTTACAATTATCTTCATGCAACCCTAGCCAGGGACTGCAGTGCTTTCACATTGCTAAGGCAAAGATCTTTGCTACTTCCCTAAGATACTGCGGATCTTACTTATCTTCCTTATAAGAGTTAGTTAACTTCGCATAAACAAATACTTATCTTATGTTCACTTATTCAACACATTCATATAAGTTCGTGCAGCATATAAATAGTAAACTTGCAATTCATACCCAATTTACTTTAATGCACAAAACGGGAAAAGATACACAGGATGATAAGGAACTTCTCTATATTAATTCTCCAATCGGTTACAGACTAGACTCACCCTGCGCACTCAGCTGCAGGGGTCTCCGCACTCAGCTGTGGACTACTAGGCCTTTGCGCACTCAGTTGTAGAGCCTTCTCCTACTCTGTGACCCAAAGACACAACTTTACACTTAGACTTCTATTACATTCAAATCATATGTCCATTCTATTATATTCTTCGATTCCTTTTACAACTTAGAGCCTCGCTCTATTTATACAATCCCATGGTCCGCGGATCATGGGTAGATCCCTCAAGCCAGCATTACATTACAAAAGTAAGGGTGGACAACCCTATGACTCAATTACAATCTTCGCTCTTTGCGCCCATAAATCGTAGTCTTTACATTGGACTTAGTCAAAACTTGGGCTCTAAGCCCCAAAACCTACCTTGGGGGATCCTGCACCCAACAAGCCCCCAACACAAACATCATAACTCACCCTTGAGTTACTCGATTGGTGCGGAGATCTTTGCACGGAGACCTTCCAATACTGCTCGGATCGCTGTGAGGTCGGCAGTGCACAGAGCCATTGCTTGCAATACTTTCTGCAGCTAGTCATATGGTCGGGCCACCTATGTAAGGCTTTAATCAACTACCATTATTTTCCTAGAAAGAGTCTGTCTTTTAACTTCGCTACCTGTATCACGCGTTTTGTCGTCTACATCGCGCCATATTCTATGATTCTCTTAGTAATATGCAGTCTAATTCAAGGCATCAAACTGATCAATTCTCGACGGTAGTCTCTAAATTTATCAACGTAATCGTGCACATCCTGTTTTATCACCACAGTCTTCTTATTGAAAAAATCCTTTCTCATCCCTTCCTCCAGCTTCTTGACTTCTTCTTCTACCATAGTGTTTTTCTCCCTTAAATGAGCTTCTTCATTCATGAGTCCTTGGAGCCTAAGACTACCCTGCTGGATCTCTTCATCAGGTCCCAAGCGTTCTTCTTCCTCCAACTGTGTGATCCCTTCTTCCAAGGCTTCACAATTCGTCCTATCCGCAGGCGCTGCTATGCGCAGACTAGGCATGATATACTTCATCAATTTCTTGCACGTCGCCCTATAAGCCCATACTCCTGGTACGTGTAGGTCCCAATCACTTCGCTGAGCATTACATACCTTGTTCAGTGCTTTGCATACTTTGTTAAAGGCTTCCAGGTGGATACATGTCTGTGTGCTTGTTCTTTTCACGCTCTGTCGTTCCAACTTGACGAGTCGGTCTCGCAGTTGCCCCCTTAACACATATTTATTGACTGTATTTCCCCTCGTGAGGTTCATGTACATCTGCGCAAGTTATTTACCATATGCCTGTACCCACCTAGACATATGCGCGCACTGACCATCCTGGTCATGGTATCTATCAGCCAACCACCCTATACATTTCCTAAACCATGTGCGCATCATCCTTTTACATGCGCGCCAGTCATCAAAGTTTCCTTTGTGCATACCCCACCATCTCGTGGGCGTAGCGTGTAGTACCCAATTCAAGGCTTCGAAACGCTGCATCTCCGGTACTTCTCCCTCAAATCTGTCCAAGAAATCATCTACCTCACCTAATCCATCATAAGTAGGCAAATATCTCATTTCTGTTGATACGCATCACAGTGATCTTGTCATCATATTAAAATTAAGTGTGGTTACCTCATGCAACTTGTTCTGCCATCGCTCTATCTCCTCATCTGAATCTGAAGTACAAGATCTTTCGCACTCCCATGAAATTCGTCTGTCTGCAGTGGGATTTACCTAGTCTTGTTCTCATGCAGTTATCTTGTAGATGCAATCTAAGTCATCTTCACTTTCATAGTCACGCACTAGCTCAGTGTAGCGTGATCCCTCAGCAGGGTCCAAAAGTATCACTACGCACAGGGACTTCTTCTCAAAAATCATCTTGCGCTTCTTCAGGTTAATCACCTCATTCATGTCAGTGGCCCAATCAATTCCTAAGAGCGCAGAGTAGGGATTGTTGTCATCAATAATATCTATCACCTCAAAGTCAGCTAGTGCGCTCGCTCCTTCAATATCCACTTTGATTCCCTACAATCGCCCCAGGGGCATTATCTTCAGTTGGTTTGCCATGTGCAACTGGATAGGAGACCACTATAGCATTGGCCTCCCCATGCGCTCCCACGTTTTCTTTGGCAGGATGTTCGCGTCCAATTCTAAATCCAGAATTACTTGGTCCATCTCGTATTCCCCAATCTGCACGGTTAACCTCATTTCCCTTCCTGTTCTGGTCTTATGCTTTTCGATCTTTCGGACTACACACGGTTCTCATATTACAATCCCAGCGCATCTGTTAATGAGTTCCTATAATCCCCTTACCGCCTAACTCTCGCGTAGTAACTTCATACATGTTTCTAGGAATACCGTAAGCATCGATGGGTCCATTTCCAGCTCTGATCTGTCTTTGCTTCCTGAAGTGGAGGCATCAACGAAGCTCTTCTTAGCTTCCATAAAGGTTTCTCGGGCGCACTCCAAATCAAACATCGCTTCCTTTACCGGATCCTTACGAACCCAAGTACTTTCTTCAGGTTGTTTTCCTTTATCATCTCCCATCGTGATTCCACTTCGGAGCACAATATTCACATTTGGTTCTTCCTCGCGTGGCTCAGACCTCATCATTTGCAGGTTCTGAGTCGGGGGATGTTGTAGCGCTCCTTTGTCGCGTATCCTAGCTATCAGCGTAGGACAATCTTCCATCTCATAATCAAATAAGGTACAGTACAAACATGATGGACACGCTGGATTCATACAATCGTGGGCATAATGCCCTGGCCCTCTGCAATTGTAACATATCAGTTGTCTGCAACCTCTCTCAGGTCCTCCTCCACCTCGGCCTTGTCCGCGCCCCTGGAAACCAATTTGCACCATCCTTATGCCCTAGTCTAGGGGCCCTGTTTCATCCTGAACCCTATAGTTAGGATTTTTATAAATCATTAGCTCATAACTTCTACATGTGCACTCATCATGTCTCATCAATCTATAGAAATTACAGAACAAATGTTGTGAATTCTATGTGTACTTCTACAATAGATGACAGTTGTCTGTAGCATGCTTTCCTTCTAATTGACAAATCGCGCACCACAGAGTAGGCACTGCACTTGGTCCTAGTTTTGCTTCTGGTCTTAATGGCATCGATCCTCCTCCCATGAGGTAATTCACAAATACCATTTCACACACCATACCTCTTCGCACGTGTCTGGTCGAACTGTTCTGTCCTGTTTCAGACTCTGCATCTCGAGGCATAAGTTTTTCAACTGTGCGCGGATCTGTTGAACTTCCAGGTTAGGATCTTGTATTGGGGTCTCATGTAGCCTCATCGCGATCTCTAAAGCTTCTGCCTAAGTTCTCAACCTTTGTTGCGACAACGCGTTCTGCAAATGTAGTGATAGCTATGCTAGAAACCATTCGCGATGCTGTCCACCCGTCAGAGTCATGTTAGCTTTGCGAATCATGCACTTCAGTCTCTAATCCAGCTCCCAAGCAGTCTCGCCAGGTAGCATCATGATCTCTTTGAACCTAATGATCGACTGCGCTTTTGACTTCGGCCTGCTAAACTCCCTAGTTACCGCAGCTTGGATAATTGCGATTCTGGCATTTGGATTATCACTTGAGTGCTTAATCTACCAGGTCAACGCGCAATCCTTCAGAATTCTAACCAATGTCGCCTTCTTGATAGCATCGTTTGTAACTCCCTGCGCTTCCCATACAGCTTTTAGGACGAACCAAAACTGGTCCGGGTCTTCATTTCCCACTCCCTTAAACACAAGAAACTTTATCGAGCTTGCCATATTAAGACGCAGTGGTGGCGGAGGTGGTATGGGTGAAGACGGAGGTGATGGCAATGAAACTGATAGAGGTGTGGGTGGGGATGGTATGTGCGGAATCCTTTTCCTTATCAAATGGATTGCACTTCGCGGAGATACCTTTGCGAGCTCTTCCTTGTCCCCTCGCGAAGGTGAAATCAAGGGGCTAGTCTCTAGTTCCGCACTTCCTTCGTTTTTGTAAATTCTCCCATTTCGCATAGCCCCGAACATCAATGTAATTGCATAATCCGCTTTTCGCACAATTCAAATACTTTACGTACTTACCTCGCAGTCCTTTGAGAAAGCGTCGCTCTGCCTCGCTATAGCTGACCAATGTATCTACCGCGAACTCAGTAATGAATCCTCCTATAATCTGATCGAGCCAGTGATGATCAGCATGCACGATCTTATCCTCTGATGCTTATAATTTTCGCACCAACTATGGTGTCCACACAATAGATCTGTCGAGCTTCCACCTTCCTTGGCTATTTGCTAGCTTTGCAATCCACTCGTACAGTTCAGTAGGGAATGACATGAAGAAAATTTCGTGGATCTTTGTGTACAGGTAGTAGTCTAACCACTTTTCCTTCAATAGTCGCGGATTCCTGATCTCCTGCATCGCAAATTCGTGAATTTTCCTGTCCAACCACCCTTCAATCTCCTTCTTAGTTGGATTCCAATGATGCGACATCCATGGAAAATTTTAGGGGCTAATATTTGCAAGTGGGCTAATTTTCAATAGTTTTTCCAAAAAAAATAGTCGCCAATTTCCATTTTTTACTAAAAATAATTGGCCCAAATTTTATAGTATAATTTTTTTTACTTTAAAATTTGCCAAAATTGTATAAAGAATATATATAAAACTATTATAAATTTGCATGTTTTTACAAATATATCAACAAATTATAATTTTCAATTTTGGGACTAGTAAGATTCACCAATATTTCTAAACTTTAAGACAAATTTTCATCCTTAAAATTTTTCTTGGCGATATCAGACATCTCTATGCAGATTCTGGTCCCAAAAACGAAACCATTTGTTGGCTTGATGGGGCCTAACCTAGGTTCGGAGTTAATTAGCCAAACAAATCCCTGTACTATTGGCCCTTTCGGCAATAGCCCATGGAGCGTGGACTGAGGTCTCACCCAAAGCAGTATGGGGGGATGCTGGAACCAAGTTTTCGCACCCTTAAGATGTCTGAGGTGTCACTTTAGTCCAACTGTGAATCAACTTCATGCAGGTCCCTTTGTGATCTCTCCTGACCTACAGTATCTTCGTCATTGGTTACAATTATCTTCGCGCAAACCTAGCTAGGGATTGTGGTGCTTTCGCACTGCTAAGGCAATGATCTGTGCTACTTCCCTAAGTTATACCGTGGATCTTACTTATCTTCCTTATAAGAGTTAGTTAAATTCGCATAAATAGATACTTATCTTATGTTCACTTATTCAACACATTCATATATGTTCGCGCAGCATATAAACAGTAAACTTGCAATTCATACCTGATTTACTTTAATGCACAAAATAGGAAAAGATACATAGAATGATAAGGAACTTCTCTTTATTAATTCTCCAATCGGTTACAGACTTGACTCGCCCTACGCACTCAGCTGCAGGGGTCTGCGCACTCAGCTGCAGACTACTAGGCCTCTGTGCACTCAGCTGCAAAGCCTTCTCCTATTCTACGACCCAAAGACACGACTTTACACTTAGACTTATATTCCATTCAGATCATTTGTCCATTCTATTCTATTCTATTCTTCGATTCCTTTTACAACTTAGAGCCTCACTCTATTCATACAATCCCATGGTCCGTGGACCATGGGTAGATCTCTCAAGCTGACATTACATTACAAAAGTAAGGGTGGACAACCCTATGAATCAATTACAATCTTCGCGCTCCGCGCCCATAAATCGCTAAGTCTTTACATTAGACTTAGTCAAAACTTGGGCTCTAAGCCCCAAAACCTGCCTTGGGGGATCCCGCGCCCAATAAGTACCATGAGACAAAATAGAGAAAGGAGGGAATATGATCCAATGGTAGAGATCAAACTATTAAAAGAGGCAAGAATTCGATGAAATTAAATTGACCAACTTCCATCAAGCATATAATATAAATGAGTACTCTTGGAATAAGTGTAAACTCAACATGAAGAAACAATGCCAATTTTCCATTAGAAAACTAAACTAGGGAGATCATGACTCTTGGATAAGACAATTCTAATATTAGGAACCACAATAGGATCAAACTATGTTTCAATCATAAGCTCAATGGGGTAGTTCTTTTGTGGCTACCATGGTTGGAGGATGAAAAACATGCTTTGAATTTAGAGCATGTGGACATGATCAACAACTATATTTCCAACATTATATGACAAGTGCGTTATTATTTTTATGGTCCCAACACATGAGAAACATGGCATATCCAAGAATCAAGGAAAAGCTAACAAATAACTACTAGATGGGTATGCGTATCCTAGGTCGAATAAAGTGTTAAGACTATATGGAGAGAACTAGAAATTCATATAATGTAGGGGAATATGTCATATTACATTAAGGATCATAGCTGATTCATAAAGGATGGATCTCAAAAACCATACAATTAGAGAAGAAAAACAAGGTCATCAAAAAGTAAGATGCATGAGCTAACTAATTGTTTAATGACTTATTCCCATGATATTAAGTACATGAATAATATATCTAGATTCTTTGCTTGTTTACTCAATGTTAAAGGAAATGGAAGCTCAGGTTTCAATGTCATCAAACTAATAAATATGAGAATATTTTTTGGAAAGGATGTAGATGTATCTGAGACTATCATGGATAAGACGATATCTGATGTAGTGGTTGATCTAGGTGCCTAGATTAACATCATTTCTTCCATTTATTTAGTTGAATTCTAGACATCCCCTTATCACATGACTTGATGAGAATAGATCACATGCAGTGTTGAGTGAAAAATTTTGCCGAGAGTTGATGGCAAATATAGGGTTCCACAGTGTAAAGCACGTGCAGGGCAAACAATCCGGAGATGGCAGGCTTTCGAAGGGGTATGGCCACTACAGATTTGAAGTGGAAAACGGACTACCGATACATTTGCAGGTGAATAAGAGCGGTCGAGATCTCCTCCGTACCAAAGGCCAAAGGGCTGCCTCTCCCTCCAGAATTTCTGCTCATAGTACACAAGAAAACGAAGTAACATCACGTTTTGCCACCTCTGGTTCATGCAAAAGGCATGTGGAAACAGGGGATGGAGAGAACATGAAGGAGATGGAGAAGGGATATGATCTCAACGATAGATCGCTTAACAATCAAGCCATCAGCCCGGAGTCCTAGGACAATCTGCCTCTCACGTACCTTCGCCATAAAACAGAGCCTAACATCGCTATCCTTGAATGGCTATTGCGTGGATCTAGGTTGATCCCTTGCATTATGGAAGGGAGTATAAACCTCAAATCTGCCATCGATCTCATAGATTAGGCACTCAGCAGACAGAATGCCCCACCCCAAAACCAGATCTCATGGCCTGTGCAAACCAAGTTTCTCATCGGCCCCAGATCACAGCTCCAAAGAGCAGAGAAAGGAAAAAAATGGGTATCCCTATCAGGAGCTTGGAAACCCCCAAAACTAATGCCAACCCTCACAGATCATGTACCAGATCTGATAATAATGGATCTCAAAAGCCAAAAAGGCCTGATAGGCAAGCAAATCGGTAGCGGTCTAGCAGGCTGAAACAGGATCTGGAGGCATGCAATCACCAAGACGTCTCTTTGCCCCGAAACCCTAGCCATCAATGTAAAAGAATTCCAGATAGGCAAATAGAATGGTGGAGATCGATTTTGGGGCACAGATATAGCCGAAATCGACCGAGCCATTGTGAAACAAATGCTAGAAATGATCGCTGCCCTACAGGCAAAACTTGAAGGCGGAAGAGGTGATATGCAAAGGTCCATGGGGATACAGATGGAACAGTATAAAGCAGAGCTTCCAAAATTAAATGAATAGTAGGAACAGGGAACCAGAATCTTGTTAAGGAATGCAGAGCTCACACAGTGGTGAAGAGTCACTATAGATGTTCGAACAACCTACCCCCAGCTGGCAACAAAACCTGCAACTCTGGTAAGTACCCTCCGCTACCAAGTTTTTGTCAAAACTCCTATCGAAAAAACACATTTGATTTGGGTATCTGGAACCGATCATGTGAAACATCTGAAGAATCTTATTTCACAACAAGTGGGATATCCCATGACTTTACAAAACTTGAATCATGAGGGCAAAGCACTCCAGGACTTCAAGCATCTTAAGGATTACAAAATCGCATCTCTGTCAACCATAATTCTCAATCTGAGACTAAGAGTTGGCGTGCCAGATAACATCAAAAATCCATTTAAGGGAGAAGGAAGTGGGAATTTCTCAACAAAAAATGCAGAACCATACCAAGGGAAAAAAACTGGAGGTATATCTTACAAAAACATTCTCCAACGAAAAATGCATCCACGGCAGCACCAAAACAAGTAGGAACGAAACCAAGGCCATATATTGCAGAGCAGCTGAATCATACCCCATAATTAAACATAGATATTCCATAAACAGATGAGCATTATACTACATTTTAAAAACAAGCTTTAATATGTAGATTCAGTTGTTTTTGGCCCAAGCCTGTTGAACTATTTCATTGGATTTTCACAAATTGAACTACACAATGTGAAATACATCTCTGCTCCAAAGGTTTCTTCATAATGAATTTCCCTACAACATAGACTATTATAATGTAGGAAGGACCTTGGTTCTGGGGGTCCACAGGTCTCTTCATCACACCATGGTTTCCAGAATTTGATGCAAATACAATGGTTGTTTCTAGGATGCCAGTCTGGGTACGCCTACACAACCTCCCAATACACCTCTGGGATCAAAAAGTCCTTACAGGAATCAACAATACTATTGGGCATTATATCAAAATGGACACCCAAAGACTGGAGGAAAGAATCTTCACCTTTGCACAAATTTGCATGGAAGTAGACCTCAGCAAAGGTCTGCCATATCAAATTCAACTGAAGCATAGACATAGAAGCTGGACACAGGTCTTAGATTATGAAAATACAACTTTCAAATGCAGAACATGCAGAAAAATGGGACATCTACAAAACACGTGTCCAGTAGCCAAAAAAGACACACGTAGGAAGATGAAAATAGGGAAACAAGCCAAGGGATGGCAATTTCCTACACCACTCTCCAGTGAGGAGGAGGAAGAGGATGTGGAACATGTCACTCCTAATGAGATCAATCAAATGAATAAAGAATCAGAAGCAGAGCACATAAATCCACAAGAACCGATGGACTCACAGCCGGCAAAGATACTAGAAACAATGGATACAAGCGGAATCAAATGACAACACACATCAGACACCTCAGATTCTGATAAAGACAACCCTCAACCCGTGGCTGACAATTCGCTAGCACTTGTATCTTCATTACCTACTCAGGGGGAGTGGTGAAAGGTTGAGAAGAAAAAAGTGCAAAACGCTTGATTTTTCCCCACTTGTACATTATTTCCTTGCTTTTTCATGAACTTTGATCAACAGCAAATTACTGTTGATGAAATGCGCCACAACATCTGCAACATGTAATTTTGTTTTAATTAATAAAATTACAATTTTTCTCTTTGAAAAAAAAAAGCATGACTTGATGAGATTTAAAGTGACCGAACATACAACATGTAAAGTTATTAGGACATCGATTAATTAATATGTGATAGAGCCATATGCAAGTTTTGAGATAATAAATTTTCAAGACAAGCATATTAGGTGTTTCTCCAAAAGTTGTGGCTTGTGAGAGACACATTTTGTTATAATAAATTAGTAGTGAATTTTTAATAAGTTTGAATGGAAGTTACCATTGGATCACCTAATAAAACAAAATTACCAAATTGATGAGAATTGTGACCTCAAATTGAGAAATATAGCCTGACAACCCATATGTTTGTGTAAAAAACATGAAAAAAAAACAATACCTAAATCAAAAAGTGGTGCTACTGGTAGCACCTTTATTTAGGGTTTAAATTACAAAAAAAAAAATCAACCATGGCATTGAAGACCAAGATAAGACCAATACCATTACTGCAAAAAACCTTAAAAACCAACATCTAAAATAGAGATTGGTTCTACCAAGAGCAATTTTTTTTCTTTTTAAGGTTAAAATTACAGCTCATTTGAAATCTTAGCCTTAACAACTTGTACTATTAATCTACAAAAGTGGGTAACCCATAGGAAAAAAAAATCTCCTTATTTGGAATCCAACCAACCAACAACCCTATGATGATCTTCAAATATCTTTATGTAAGAACTCTCCACCTATTGCTTTGGTCAACGCTTTCTCTCATTTCAAATTCTTATTGAAGAAAGGTGGGTCATCTATTAAAAGGTACTTTAACCATTTTATCAATCATGTGCTTTCAGTTAATGTCAAGGGCATATTGCCCATAGGGTGTAAAATAGATGGTGATGGGGTGCAATATTAAGTCACTTTGTGATGTGAAGGTCACTGATTCAAAACTCCGTGGGAAAAAATCTAGTTATGTTAAAGTTGTTGTGCCCAAGTTAGATGCGATGCCTGGGTGATTTTGATGGCTTAGATGCCCCTAGGTCACGATTTCTCAAGTCAAAGGTTAAGCTTGTTGTCATCTCTAGAAGACATAGACAACTTGACAAACAAACAAAAATGTTAAGGGCATATTAATATAAATCATAAGTCAAATTAGATGATTGACCGCTTTTGATTCTATCCTTGTTCCCACACTTTACCAGGGAGGGTAGCCTTTGACCTTAATCCAAGGTTACATCCTCTTGTGCCTTATGGTTTATGAGGGTCATTAACAAGGGCCATTGATTGATATAGTGTGTCCATGGTAATCCATACTTACCACTTTCTATTCTTCCCTATTATTCATATCCATTATTTGGGTTGATTGCCATTGGTCATTGGAATTGATACCCTTTATCCACATTCTTGATCCAGGGCCCGAGAATTTGGCCCTAGAGGTTGATGCAACTAAAAGAATGATAAAATCATATAAAGTATGTTGGTCGATGAAATTACCCATTTTTACCTATTTCGACCTATTCTTTTTTGTCCACTCTATAGCTCTTATGAGGTTAATTTGTATCCCAATTAATGAAAAGGTATAACACATTGGTATGTCTTCTTGAATTGTTGATTAATGAAGTGGTAGTCATAGGGGAACAATGCGTAAGCGACTTATTCACGAGATTGCTTGTAGATTACTCAACAATTTGTATCAGAAATCGTTTGGTGGAATAGAACCCATCATGATGTTGTCAATCGTGAGCTGGTGGCGCTATTCGACGGTTGCGCCATCAACTGACCAACTGCCTAAATAGCTGGCAAACCCAGCGTTGTTACTATATTTTCATTATGTTTTATCTTAAGAGGAATTGTTGTATATTTTTGGGATAGTCATATCACCACAATCTATGGGTTTGTTAAGTCATGTTATTTCATGTAATGTGAGTTGTATATAAGTATGGCACAATTACGAAGAACAATATCATCTTCCTTTTTGCTTGTAACAGAAGAACTCAACTTGTAATATTTTTATGAATTAACAAGAGTAGCAGCATATCGTTAACTTGGTGTGATCTGTAATTCTTCAGTCACGGCTTGATCAGAGAGTTGGGCCCACTCTTTCAATCAGTTTTTGTTGGTGTTGAGATTGCAACAAGATGATGGAGCTTAGTGAAAAGAGTCGCCTTCACTAAGTGGGCCCGCAGGCTATTTTTGGCGCAAGTCTATTTTTAGACTATGTCTATTTTTAGACATATGGATCATGTCTATGGATTGCAGGTTGCTGTTTATGGATGATTGATCAAGTTGGGAAAAATAGATGGACTTCTATTTTTTGATGAAAGTGTGAGTGATCACAGTGTGAGTGATCAAGTCTATTTTTAGACTGGCTGTCAAAAATAGAAAAGTCAAATATTATTATCTCACAATAATATTTGGACTATAAACTTAATCTTATTCTCTTGGAGCACTTCAGTTCGAGCTACGGATGTGGCACATGCAATTGCTTGAAGGAAATACGTGGTTCTTATGGGTTAGTTGAATATTTGCATGCATGACTTCAGTTAGAACTCAAGTGAGTTGAGTTTAGTGGACTGGAGGTGTAGTTGATGGAGTTGTGTCCAGTTTAGCTTTGTTAAACTTGTTGTATTTAGTCTAACTGGCGAATAGACTAGAGATGAGTTGGGTGAATTAGTTATTAATTAATTCACAAGTTATTAACTCATAATACAACTAATGAATACATCAGTTAACTCAGTTGCATGTCAGTGCATGTTCAGTTCAGCAGGGACAGTTGTTAGAGAATCAGTTTGCTATCAGTTGTGACTATAGTTGTGCACCAGATCTTGCACAAATCAGGGGATTGAGTATGCCAATGAGTTTGCCCACATTGTAGCTTGTTCTCACGTGATTTAGCCAAGGAAAGACGTGGCTGCCTTGGAATTATCACTGGTTCTTGTGCAGGTATTGAGCAGCGGAGGCAGGCAAGCAGCGGAAGAGATTTGAGCCAGTGATTGATTCAGATCTGAGCTGTATTGTTTGTAACAGGTGGAGCTGGTACTGGATTGCTTGTGATAAGCATTGTACTTTGTAATGTTACATGACTCAATCATTAATATACAGATAGTTGGGGTTTTTAGCGAGATGCTTTCCCCGGGATACATACTGTGTTAATATGTGAATGCTCTTGATGTTTTATTGTTATTGATGCTGCTATATTGATGATCAACGTAGAGGAGCTTATGTATTGTGTATGTTTTCAGCAATAGTACATGATCAGGATAATCTCTGTTGAATATGTGTTAAATTATTCAAAATTTCTACAGTTGGGATATAACTCGTGTGGTATATGTATGTATTTTATTGATATCGTTAATGTTTTATTATTATTGTTCATTTCCTTGTTATTATTCAGAATTAATGTTACTTCGGATTGTTGTTACTCAAGGTTGATGTTATTTACGATTGTTGTTACTTGATTGTTGATTTATGTTGCATTGATTTAGAATTATCTTGGGTCAATGACTTTTTATTTTGTAATTGATCAATACTGGGTAGGGAACATTGTAGCCTTCATAGACCTTGCATGATAATATTGAAATAACCATACGGACCCCAGGTTGAGAATAAATGTACAAAGGGATTGAATGTATAAATCGATATTAGGACCCCAACAAAGCCACACTAGAAAGAAAATGTAAAATGCAAAATATGGTTGGGAATTAGTTAGAACTTGGGAAAAAACCTAGTGTGAGCTTTACCCCCCCATTAGCCATCATCTAAATCCTCAACATTTAATGCTTCATCTAAAATAAAGGAACTCTTCGATGTCCCAACCTGAATGAGCAAGAAATTACTACATCTTTAAGGGTTATTTGAAATGCACAAAGTAAGCTTGGTCTCCTAAGCTATGCATGAAAGAAAGAAAAAATATTAAACCAAAAGGCACACTAGAGGGGTGGAAAAGGCATGTCAAGGAAACCGGTAACTTTTTCCTTAACGATTTCTCCCTCCTTAAATCATTAAACTCAAGATGTTGGACCTCCATCAACTGGTCTCATGGTTATGGCATCTTCCTTGAACTCTTCCTAACTCCATGACCACGTTATCACATGCACCTATGGATTAATGGGTCTACCCAGGACACATCGCTCCCCTTAGCGGCTGGAAACACCTAATAGATTTCTCAACCTAAACATCTCTAACGTAAGTGAGATATCTTGTTTGCAAATCTTGAGTTAGTAAGACATATGAAGGTAATCCTTGTGTGAATTATTTATGTACCCCTAGCATTAAATATGGTCGAATATGATGCTTTAATGGTTTATGTCTATAAATATGGTGATTTCAATTGATTTTGCAAGGTTTTTTTAGGTGGTAGCAGACATGCAATAAAGATCCCTCAAGGGATGGCTTAAAACCTTTCTAGTAAACTGCAAGGAACAATTTTCCCAATTCTAAGAGTATATGTGACCTTGTAGCCCCAACATTTCCCCTCCAAAGATGAGTGTTATGCCTTAAGTAGATTCCACATGGTTTCATACATCTTGATGTACCTCTAGATGTTGAAATGTTGAGATAGAGAGCCAAGGTGTTGCCTTATTTAATGATGTGCTCATATGGACCTGAAACACCCCTATGATGGCCTTACACTATTTGATGTGTGTTTCCTTGTTGTATAGCCTAAATGAGGATGAAAAACATTGAGATGATTTTGGAGGGATGGAATGCCACGCCTTGATGTGAACACTTTATCCAAATGATGCCAACACATACCTACGTCCTCTAGGATGGTGACATGGACCCTTTTGAGGATTACGTTGTGGTGGAGGAGGTGTCATTTGGAGATGATATGGAATGGATCATTATATCATTTTTCATCAACATTGATGCATTTAGACTGGAAAAAATGGAGGGATCAAATCACAAGACCATTTCTCCTCGATGGGTCCTAGTTTGACAAATTGGGGTTTGAAACCTTCTGGAAGCATTTTGAGAAATTAAACAACATTTTTGGGGGATAAATATTTGCTACTTAAGTGTGCACTCCCCTTTTATATTCTACACTCAAATACCTTTCCAATGGTGCAAGAAAGATCTCAAAGGGAATATATATGCAAAATTTATGCCACCTGGAAGTTGACCTTCCTGTTTTCACCACCATGATTCAAGAGGATGCCATAAGAGAACCCATTATTCATGGAAAAAGAGTTATCCACATGATAATGATGAATAAGAATCTATAAGAATCAATATTTTAACTCTATTTAAGATCTGAAGGATTCAAAATTAAACATTAGCAACATATTGGGTTGTGTTATAACTAAGCCACTAGAGGGGAAATGGATTCCATTATGTTCAAGTGCATTTTGTTCCATAGATAAGCATAGTAGCTGAAAGTGGATAGAGGGAGAGAAAACAGAAAGGATTTTTGTACTATATTAAACCATGAGCCATAGGTCTCATTAATTTTTACTTTCATCCATTTCCATTCAGAGAAAGACATAATAGAGTAGCCTCACCTTCCAGTTGGATTTTCTCCCATAAGGGTTTCCTAGACCATATCTTGTGTTCATTGTGGTTTATGAATTTTATTTTATTTTTATTTATTTCCCATATTTTATCTATTACATGCATAAGCATAAGACATTTTTAGTAATCCAAAAATATAAGCAAAATTAAACCACATAGTGTATATTCCAGATTTACGAATGTATTTTAGTAGATCTGTTAGACAAATTGTCGAGTGGAATATCCATGGTAGTTTATAGATCATATTAGCATCAGAGCAGGTGGCTTTGGATATTTTGTGGGTGTTGCAAGGGATCCAAATCGATTTAAGAAAAAAGTCATAAAACCCTAGCCATGGCAACTGCATCTATTAATAACCCTCAATATTAGGAAGATGATAGGTTCTCTAGGTTGGAAGAATAGTTCACAGATAATAGTCATAACCTGAATCTCCTTATGGTAACTCTAGTGAAAAAGTTTTGAATTAGAGAAGATAAAGGTTCCAAATTAGTGACCACATCAAAGCAAATATAAGGGGATTAGGAAGGACTAGAGAGCGATCCTAAGGAAAAACTCGAAAATGAATGAACCAGTTCTTGTGCCATGAACCATTCATAATCCTTATTCAAAATTAAAGTGAAGGTTGACATCAAGCCCTATCAAGGTGAGATTGATGCCTTGAAGTTTAATCACTAATCACAATAGTTAGATGTTTATTTTAGCATTCATCACATAGAGGAAGAAGAGAAAATTTCATTTTAACCCCTGAAATTAGAGGGCCATGTCTTGACCTAGTGGGAAATCCACATGAAAGACCTCAAACTGAAGGAAGATCCTTCAGTGACTAATTGGAAGGATTTCAAAACTCTCATAAAGCCACAGTTCTACCTTATTGGGTGTGTAGATGATCCAGGTGGATATTGGTGTCACCCGCCTATTCCATTTGGATCCCCAACATTGTTTCCTTTCAGCTTCTTCATTTCCAACATACTTTCTATTTTATCAGTTTTTTGGGTTGTGAACTTCTAGAGTCGTTTTGAGGCCCTAAACAGTGTTTTTTGGGGAAAATGGGCAAATTGAATCTATTCACCTATCATATGTGATCAAATTTTTTTTATCCTCAGATAGATCTTTCTAAAGAGGTATTGTGCACGCCAAATGAAGATCGTATGCCAAAGTTATGACCCCAAGAAATTGACGTTCTAACTAACCCCATTGGGGCCCACAAACTTTTGGTCCTACATCTCCTAGGGTTAGGTTTTTGGATGTTTAGGGTTTCTCATTGTTTATTCATGATAAAAAGGCCTCAAAGGCTCATTAAAACTCAATTCAAAAGGCATGTAGCCACCAGATCTCTTCTCAGAGATAATCTACCATTGCCCGAGCTAATTTGTTTATTTTCTGCATGTAAACGGTTTTCAACAGTTGATATTTGTGGAAAATGCGACAAGATGATGGAACTTAGTGAAAAGAAGTCGCCTTCACTAAGTGGGCCCATAGGCTATTTTTGGCGCAAAGTCTATTTTTAAACTATGTCTATTTTTAGACATATGGATCATGGTCTATGAGTTGCAGGATGCTATTTATGGATGATTGGTCATGTTGGTAAAAATAGATGGACCTCTATTTTAGACATATGGGCGGAGTCTATTTTTAGACTGCCAGTCAAAAATAGAACAGTCGAATATTATTAGCTCTTAATAATATTTGGATTATAA